>CM061228.1:107846942-108105221 GCA_030844895.1 Ambrosia x helenae | reverse complement strand
CAACTCACACCTACTAAAACCAATAGCTAAAACACAAAAGCCCCAACAAATCTTGCACCAAGAAGATGAATCAATAACACCCACTTCCCAATCATACAAAGCTTCAACAATAATCAAGAAAACCAACCCATTTGCTCAAATAGCTTCTAATCACCAACAACAGCCCCTAATCCTCACCAAGATTTGGATTTTTACAAATACCCCCTTCCCAATCAACCAACTTTTCAATAATAATAATCAAGAAAACTAACCCTTAGCTCAATTATCTTCCAATCATCAACACCACCACCCCCAAGATTGAATTTTTATAAATACCCATTTGCAGAATCACAATAAGATTCAAATTAGACAATAAATATACCTGGTGGATGAAGATAATGATGAGAGGGCGTTGGACTTTCTATTCACAGAAAGTGTGGCTCTGCAAACAGATGAACTGTGTCTAATGCTTTTAGAAGAATGATGATGATTATGATGAAGTGATGTGTAAGATTGCTTTGGTAGATTATAACGAAGAGACCAAGAAGATGCAATATCTCTTCCTGTTATCAACATATCTTAACTATCTTTATCTTTTATCTGGGTTCATTCATATGTTCGGTAGCTTGGGTTTGTAATGGGGACATTTATTTATTTATTTATTTATTTATTTATTTATTTATTTATTGATTGAGGTTAGAGAATATTTGGGGTTAGATTTTAAAAAGAGAAACTTCGGTGGTATTTTAGTATAATCAAATAAACTTTTGGTAAAATCCGATACCCGTTTCGTATTCGTGGAAAAATTTTAATAATCACATACCCAATCTTATACCCGTCGGGCTTTTGGTGGTACCTATCCTAGGTGTTCTAAGTTTACGGTATACTTTTTGGACTTCTGGATGCTTACATCCTTAAAATGTTGCTTCTAAGTGATGGTAGATTGCAGTCAAAAAAAAAAAAAAAAAAAGTTGATGGTACAATTAATGAAAATGGATAATTTTATATATCACCGATTCGCCGTTAAACCTTTAAAATACATATTTTTTTCCAAATATAAGTTGGTGATATATAATGTACGATACTTTTCAAGCTAAATATATAATAAACTTCTGTTTTTAAATTATATATTTAACCAAAATCCATAACTAACTGAATCGATTAATTATACATTTTCAATAACTGAAATTTCAATTATGGTTCGGTTATGAGGTGAAACTAAACCAAACCATTTAACTTGTCATTAAAGAGGCCAACTCTCTCACTCTCTTTCACTCCCACTCTCTAACTCATACATTCAGAGATTGTCACATTTACAAATGAATTTCACTTGTTGCAGTTGCATGGAGATTTTGTTTTGGGTCACCTTCTAACGCTTTCCTTTATATGTTATATAAGGTTGTAATCAGCCAGCTCGGCTTGTGTTTTTTTTTTTTTTTTTATCAAGCTGAAAATTCGAGCTGGAGCTTGTAAAATGTTCGAGCTAACTCAAGCCCAACCGAGTGAGCTAGTTAATTTTTTTTTTTTTTACAAATATTTGGTAACATAAAAACAAAAAAGCAAATACATATTTATGTATGTTAGGAAAAATAACAGAAATCGTTCTTTATGTTTACGTCGTTTTTCAGTGGTTGTCCTTTAACTTCAAAATTGACGAGAATCGTCCTTTAATGTTGTAAAATCTTGCAGATCTCATCCTTTAGGCCTAACCTGGTTAGTTTTTGTGGTTAAGTGTTGGCAAAATGATAGTTTTGCCCTCATCTCTATTAAACTCAAACCCATACCCAAACACCCAAGACCACCACGCTTTCCTTAACAGTAACCTCACATATTATCATAACACATACCCAATTGAAGATTAATCATGTGGGAAAAATGTTTGACCAAAGACAACAAATCGGACGACCGGAGAAGAAGAAGCGAGAGCAAAACCAGGGCATGACCGGATTAACCGCGTAAGTGGCCTGAAAGCAACTAGCAACAACGCCGGCTACCAACGTCGCAAAACCAGGGGAAACGGACGACCGGAGAAGAGAAGCAGAGAGCAAAACCACCATCTCTGTAACCGCCGTGCGACTCTCACAACCACCTGGTAACCACCACCCGTGACCTTCATCATCAACAATAATCTGTGCTTGTTATTAAAAGGAATAGAGATGGAATTGGGGATTTTACCTTCAAAGCTATTTATGGCTCAATCGGAACCCTTTCATCCGAATCACCATCGTCCGTCATGATCTGTAGTCACCGGAGAAACAACCGCCGCCGCTGCTCAGTCCCACCATCGTCTCCTCCTCTTCTTTCTCTCTGCTCCGGCTCTCTCTCTTCAATTCCTCTCTCTCTAGCTCTCTCCACCGGTCTCTCTCTCTCTACAGATCTGATTATTGGTAAAGAGGTTTTGTGGTGTTTTGTTGGGAGCAGGACCGCCGGAGCTCCGCCGTGACTGGCCAGAGGTCCACCTCTCTCCGATCTCCTCCTCTCTCTCTCTCTCTAATGTTTTTATATAAGTGTATTGTCTGTGTAATGTGTGTGTGTGAGTTTTATAAAGAGGGTGAGTGTGAGGGTGTTTACATAATAGAGTGGGCATGTGTCTGGTGGTTTGGTGGTGGGGGATGAAAGAGATGAGGGCATGGTGTCTGGTGGTTTGGTGGTGGGGGATGAAAGAGATGAGGGCATAATTGTCATTTTGCCAAACTTAACCACAAAAAACTAACCAAGTTAGGCCTAAAGGACGAGACCTGCGAGATTTTACAACATAAAGGACGATTCTCGTCAATTTTGAAGTTAAGGGACAACCGCTGAAAAACGATGTAAACATAAAGGACAATTTCTGTAAATTTTTCCTGTATGTTATTTTAATATTTAAAGATCGAAGCGCGTATTATATGTATAATTTTTATTTTTTTTCCCACTATATTTATATGTTAATGATTAATTGAAACTTAAAATGTTAACATTTCAACCTCTTCCCACATATTTTTTTTTTATTTTAAACATTTAGAATTAAAATTAGCACATATAAAATAAATAATTCGAGCCAGCTAGCGATCTCAGAGCCAAGCCAGGCCTAGCTTGAGCTCGGCTCGTTTACAAATCGAGCCGAGCTTTCCTCAAGCGTTTTCTGAGCGAGCCGTGAGTTGTGAGCATTTTGAACACCCCTAATGTTATAGCCATCTCCAACTCGAACAATCTAGAACTAATTCGACCCCAACGATCAAACATGATCTCGATGAACCATTGTTACAACATATTGCCATCTTAATTATCCTATATATTAATATATGGATGGGCATGAATAGTGTTTTTTTCCCGTCTTTTCTTTAAGCCTATATATATTGTACTACATGGATATGATAGCAAAAACATTGGTGGTTCAGTTGGTTAGGTTGTTGCTGTTTGAGAATCTTCTAAGGTTCGAGACCTACAAGCTATTTTTGTTATTTGCATTTTCCCGTTTTTGAGTTATTGTTTGTTCTACCCACTCTTCTCCGCTCTTCTGTCACGTGTGTTGTTGTTGGGTGTACACGTGCCTCATTGTGCACCGCGCGTCAACAATGGTACAAACCTCCCATCTTTTTTGTTTTGTCTTTCTAACCCACCCTTTCCAATCCACGACTCTTTTCCCCCACTCCTCTGTACATAACTCACCATTTAGAGAGAGTGTTCAACAGAGAGAGAAGCTATTGGCCATGGCTTATGGTCGGTCGGCCTGTTCAAACTAGAAGAGAAAGAACAGAGGCGACGGTGATGGTTGGCTTGGATGTGGATGCCGATGCCTGCCGTGTTTATAGAAATGCTTAGAATTTTCGGTGGGTGCCTGTGTTTGTATGTATTGCTGCTGCCTGAGGTTGTTTCTGTTGGATGTTCAATTAGTGTTGTTACAAGTTGTTTCGATAAAATGCCTCTTAAAAAACAGCGCATATGTTTTTTCAAATGGTTACACAGTTGATGCTTAGAGAGTGTGTAAACAAGGCATATTTTGGGCATTTCATATGTTTTAGTTACTTTGTGTTTTTCTTGTATGTATTGTTGCTGCCGTGTGGTTGGTTTGTAGGTTGTTTGGTGAAATGTTATTGATATATGCTTTTAGTTTGGGTGTTGTATGGATATCTGGATATAGCTTTTAGCAATATATTAACTGGTACTAAAGGTGGCTGAACAAATTTGGTAAAAGATAATTTGTTGTTGTTGATTAGGTTACAGACATTAGCTTTGGTGGCTTGAACATTTAGAAGTAAAATAAAATATAAGATCAAAAGTAGCAGTTTTAAGAAAGTAGATTTGTCGTTTAGTCGTTTACATGCTAGCATTGTTTCAATGGTAAAGATTACTATTCGATCGTGTTCGTTTATTGTTTTTCAACTGGCACGTTTGATATGTGCCAGAATCTTTTATATTATTTTACAACTCCCATGAATAGTGCTCCCCTACGTTTTGCACCGGTTTATAGTGCTATTTTTTGGTCACTTTAAGTGGCTGTTTTATTTCGGTTTCTGATACATAGGCACGTTTGAGATATGCCAGAATCTTTTTTTAGAGGATGAAAAAGGATCTTATATTTGATGGTGTGGTTGTAAATTGAACTGATATGATGATATGCACATGCCGGATGATGATGCCTAAAGCATTGTTGTATTTGTTGTTTTGGCGTGGCAATCATGTTGTTTGCAGCCAAACTTATCGTATATATTAGTTTCCAAAGTTCCATGAATAGTAGCTGGACAGCTTCGTCTTTTCACACATGCTTTCAAGAGTATTCCTGTTATTTTCGATCGGCACCTATTTAAGCCCTTTGTATGGCTTCATTTGTACAGATTTACACAGATCTCTGAATGGTTAGTTGTTTGCTGCTTTTAGGCGATGATGATATTAAAAATTCTATTATATTCGTTGTTTAGGCATGGCAACCATGTTGTTTGCAGCCACCAACGAGTTAGTATAATCTGAGCCTAACTGAAACGACAAACGAGTTCAACCCACAACATGGTGTTTATGAATACTTTCTATTTTTGTTCTTTATTTGATGTTGGGTTGGATGTAGCTGAATGGTTCAACAAAAAAGGTGAATGGGGCGGTCATCAGCCTGGTTGAAACATAGTAGTTTGGGTTCCTAGGCTGTGATGGTGACTTTGTGTCACACCCCAACCCGGAACAGGCTGGCGTGTTACTCTTACAGATATCAAATCCAAAAACCAATCCATAATATTAAAATGAAAAGATCCTAATCACCATTTAATACATTGTAGCACTAAATTAATGAATCATGCTTGTTCAACTTCTTTTAACGCTCTTCACTTGATTCCCCAATATCCCATATTACCTGCGAAACAAATAAGACAACACAACAAAAGAAAGTACGGCTGAGCCAAAAATTGCCCAGTAACGGAGGAATCAACAGTACAAGTAAATTCAACGCAGCGGAAAAGCAAGACATAAAAGAACTGAGACCAAAGTGAACATACGAAAGGGAAAATGAAAACCAAACGAACTCTATTTCAAACTCGAAAACAAACTTATATCGAAACAATTGCTGAACATAATCGAAGCAAAACTTGATACTTGATCGGAACATAATCAGACACATACCGAAACATAAAGAACAATATCAAAAACATTTATAACAGATACATATATCAAACTACGTGACTATAGATACAAATAAAGTAAGTCATGTCAAACGGAAGCACCCACAGCCTAAACAAACTTACAAACTGGTACATAGCTAGCTAGTCGATGCACCTATGAGACGGTGAGTGTGGCATACACCCATTATTCCAATCTCCACAAAACATAAACATATAACAGAAGTCAGAATCAGATCTAAGATATATCCATACGCCTCTAAGGGACCATGTTAAAGACGCCGTGATTTTGATTACGCACTGTCACGGAAAGTGTTCATGTCGATGACGCCCCAACGACAAGTCAGAAACAGAGTGCTCGGGTGACAGAGTACAAAAGCTAAGGCCATGTAAATAATTACAGGCAAACTAAACATGACACTAACTGGAACATGCGACCATGAGTACAAGTCAGAGGTATGACATGCTATGACACACTAACAAACAAATTGACAAATACACACCGACCCAAATAACGAACCAAATACAAACCGATGATACGTATAAAACGATGACAAGCAGACTCTAAACAAAGATGTGTAATAAGGTTAATTCTCTCTGAATGATTTGAGAGATGACTTCTCATTAAATACACAATTACAAGGCAAAACAAATAGGAAAGTAATTAACTACATATTAACTATGTTTGACTATACATTGATAACAGGATAATAATAGGAGAAATTGTTTGAGTTGCTAATATTATCTTTTATCCCCCGTCAAGCGAAACGGCGGTGGATGCACACGTAAAAGATCCCTGAAGTGTTCGAACTGAGGACGAGGTAAACTCTTTGTGAAGATATCCGCAAGTTGAAGCTTGGTAGAACAAACTTGGTGTGAAGCTTCCCAGACATAACTAGTTCACGAACAAAATGGTAATCCAGATCAATATGCTTTGCACGTTTGTTAGACACCGGATTCTGACTCATAAACAAAGCAATTCGATTGTCACATAGGAGAGTAGGACGAGACGGAGGAAGTGCACGTAACTCCTGTAGTAGATGTGTTAACCAAACGATTTCAGCAGCTGCATTGGCCATAGCACGATACTCCGATTCACAGCTTGAACGAGATACTGTTGGTTGCTTCTTGGCGCTCCAGGAAACTAAATTACCACCTAGAAAAATGGAATAACCATAAGTAGAACGTCTTGTCTCAATACACCTAGCCCAGTCTGCATCAGAATAACCCAAAATAGTGGAGGATACCGGACGAGTGAAAACAAGTCCATGAGAGATGGTGCCTTTGACATACCGAAGGATCCTCTTTACAAGTTGGAAATGTTTTTCGGTTGGAGCATGTAAGTGTTGACACGCTTGATTGACGGCGTAGGCCAAATCAGGACGTGTAATAGTTAGATATTGAAGGGCTCCAACCAAGGAACGATACAAGGTAGGATCAGAGAAGGGAACACCATCCGATACAAAGGTATCCGAGGTGGAGAGCGGAGTTGGGACGGGTTTGGCATGTTGAAGACCGGCACGAGTGATAATGTCATTGGCGTATTTGGTTTGGGTGAGAACAAGACCCTCGGCTTGAGGAAGAACTTCAAGCCTAAAAAGTAATTTAGAGAACCGAGATCTTTGATGGCAAACTCTTTATGAAGACGAGTAGTGAATGAGGAGAGTAATGAGGGTTGATTACCCGTGAGAATTAAGTCGTCCACATACACCAAGAGATACATAAGAGAGTCCCTTGATGAAAAATGAACAGCGAAGGGTCCGCACGGCTGCAAGCAAACCCGAAAGAAGTGAGAAAGGAGCTAAGGCGTTGGAACCACGCCCTAGGGGCTTGCTTGAGGCCGTAAAGTGCACGATTTAATTTGCACACATAGGAAGGACGAGAGGAATCAGGGAAACCAGGCGGTTGCTCCATATAAACGGTTTCAGAAAGAGAGCCGTTTAAGAAAGCGTTATTGACGTCAAGTTGACGCAGGGACCACCCATTGATGACCGCGAGAGAAAGAACGACACGAATAGTTGATGCTTTAACAACAGGACTGAACGTGTGATGAAAGTCTAGGCCTGGGACTTGCGTAAAACCCTACGCAACAAGACGAGCTTTGTGTCGATCTATGGAACCATCTGAGCGGTATTTTGGTACGAAAGACCCACTTCGAACCAACAACATTGGCTGAAGAGGGACGTGGGACAAGAGTCCACGTGTTGTTTTTCGAAAGGGCTTGGAGTTCGGCGTGTAACACCCCAACCGATGGCGGAAACATCGGGATGTCACGTATTGATGATTGTTCAGTAGCTCATGGTGAGTAATAAATTCCATTAAATAATTTTAAATGATTTACATACAATAGTTCTAGAATTTGTACATCAAATTGAATAAAACTATACACATATCTTCAAGCATCAATTCAAATCTTCAAGCAAATAGAACCTGAAACATGTTAAGTTGAAAATGTTTTTGGGTCAACAAAAGTTGGTGAGAATTACATAGGTTTTTGATAATAGAATAAAAATGTTGTGCAATTCATGTGTCATGTCAATCTAGTCCATATGTGAGAACATACTAGAAATAAATCGAGTGCATAACCAAACCCTGATGACTGTTATAATATGATACATACCATACGCTCATGGTCCACTTGAATATGTTATACGATAACAAACACCCACGCTACCTTTGTAGGAGGCACGTATCCGGGTGGGATTGTCAGTCCAATAGATCTATCAATGTTTACCGCCGGCTTGTACGGAGTTAATGATTATGCTAGAATGGTGCTTACTCTAATCATGCTCAAGACATAATGCAACATAGAAAACACATAGACACATTGATGATTGAATTGCATAAATGATGTTGTAACATGTTTCACCCCAAAAATGGTAATAAATAGAAAAGGGGCTATGTAAAACTCACCTTGGTAAAATGTTATATCTGTTGAGAAATTTGGATAATTGTGTTGACCAAATGTATCAAGTATCACCCTAAAATGAGGTAATAAATATGTCTAAGTCTATCAAGTTTACAAATGTATAAGTTTCTAGGGCTTCGAATTGGGGATAATTGCTCGTTTGATTAATATTAAAAATATTACGCCAATTGAGAGAAATTTAGTAAATAAATAACCAAAACTCTTTTTATGAATTTAAATTTAAGATGGTCACAAGAATATGTTTAAAGTATAAAAATAATTTTTATAAAATTATTTTCTTTAAAATAGATTATTAAATCTATTTATTACAAATTGTTAACTTTAACTTTAATAATTTAAAAATACTAAAATTAAAGAATTATTAGTTTAAAAATTATATTTCTGTTCCAAATAATCAGAAATAATTTCTATAAAATTTTGGTGCAAAAATATGAAAAATTGGATTTATTATGATTTAATTATGATTAAAACTAACAAAAATTGATTAAAAATATTAAATGAATGATTTTTCTGAAATAAAAATTATTTCTGAAAATATTAATGTTATAAAAACTCAGGATAATTTTTGTGGAAATTAATAAGATCGTTTTGATATTTTTATAAATAAAATTTGGAATAAACTTGATTTATTTATTATATATATTAAATATATAAATTTTTGAAAACTAAAAATTGGGTGTTTAAATTTTTTCATCAGATTGATACAAAATATTTTTTTGTAGAATTTTTGAAAGTGTTTTAGTATTTTAAAACTAATTTTAAATACTAATAGTTATATATATATAGGGGCAGGATCAAATACAAAAATATAAAATCGTGCGAAGCGTGCGAAGGATCACTTTGTACATGATAATTACGTAATGATAATTACGTAATGCACAAATGCATGATAATTACGTAATGATAATTACGTAATGCCTTCATGAACATAAAAAACATTACGTAATTATCATTACGTAATTATCATGTACAAATGCATGATAATTACGTAATGATAATTACGTAATGATAATTACGTAATGCTTTCATGAACATAAAAAACATTACGTAATTATCATTACGTAATTATCATGTATAAATATCCTTCGCATCCTTCGCACGTTTCTTTATTTTTGTAGAATAACCGCCCCCTATATATATATAATTAATAATGCAAAAAGGAAAGGAGAAAAAAAAGGCTACAGCAGGATCGAACCCGCGTCTGTTGTATATCAACCCAACAAACACAACCACTCGGTCTAGACCTGTGGTTGTGTTTGGATCCAGTGCGTTTAAAAAAAAACATTAGTCGTGATTAGTGTTCTTCCCCAATATCTATCTGTCACACCACGCCAATGGCGGAAACACGTGGCGCAACGCTCGAAAGCATATCAAAGTCAAGATTAACACAAACTATATTTAATTAGAAAAGGTCAATTTATTAGAATGTCGAAAATGAGTATCTCGTTCCATTATTGCACAATGCATTACATAAAACGATAAACATTAAGTTTTCAATGTGGGTATTTCCGTTTATGTTCCAACCCGATGGTAACAAGGAATGAAACCCCGACCAGTATCCGACAATCCGAATTCCACCGCACTAGCCCCATATCTATCCAGCACTTAGTTACCTGAAAGATATGTTTAAAAAGACGTCAATATATAAAATATTGGTGAGTTCACAGGTTTTAGTTTCATAACAGCAACATTTTCACAACCATCGACTCGACTCACTTTACCGTATAATTACTTTCCCATTAAGTAATTATACTAGGATCTTGTCGATCGATATTCCATTTTTACAACATGTGCGAAACCTGCACAACTTGTGGCCTTTGTAAGGAGTAGCTAGCTCCTACAAACCATAATGATGAGCAGTCCCTTGAGCCCCATAACCAAACCAAGACTAATAATAATGCCCCGCTCCAAGTCGTTACTCGGTTTTCCCACGACTTAAGTTCAGAATATATGCACCCCAGGCATAACCTAATGCATAATCGACGCTATCGATTAGGGGTGGGCCTTGTCAGGCACCAATAGTACTATCCAAATATTCTTTCGGTTTCATTTCCCTGAATTAATGATTACGGAAGAGAGGACTCAACCCCGAGTGGCGATCACTGCTCAAGTACTCATCAACCACTTATCACATTTTATTCTTTGAAAACCTTTTCAACATGTGACAATATTTGACAAACATATCTTTCCCCCAGTTAAAACAGTAAAATGGGGCCGTGAAACTCACCTGAATCACTGTCTGGCTTACTAGGCAGATAGCATAGAGGGCCTCGCACCTACAAACGTCCTGAACGTATGAGTCACTATTCCTATAGTGCATGTGCCTTGGCAAGTTGTACACCCAACTCCCGACCACAAGTTATTCCAAATCCCGTTTAATTAAGCGCGTATCCTAGGTTTCGTTGGCGTTACATTACCCTTTGTGTTACAAGTTATATATTACTCTTGTTAATATTTCCTTAACTTGTATTTTATTATCATCGACTCGACTTCACTTAACATATAATTATTTTCCCATTTAAATAATTATACTTAAGATCGCATCGCTCGATATAATATATATTTCAACACCCGACCCGACTCACTTTGCCGCACATTTGTTTTCCCATTTAAACAAATATGCTAAGATCTTGTCGTTCGATTGTATATTCTTAACACCCGATTCAACTCACCATACCGTATATTTATTTTCCCATTCAAATAAATATACTAGGATCTTGTTGGTACGGCATACACATATATATCTTTGTCTACTCGTCGCGGCTTTCCTTCCCACATATCTACTTTCCCATTAAGTAGATATACTAGAATTTTGCCGAGACGAGCGTACATATATATAAATGTGTAATTTTTCTTGTTAAGTATATACGTTTGTTTAACGTCTTATTTGTTTATGTTATACTTTTCTCCCACGAATAATTCCCTTAACACTTAGGAAAGTGTTTGTTAGTTTTCACCCATGTATATATATATTTTACTTCCTAAAAATATATATTTTCTCATCTTGCCGCAATGGCATTTTTCTCATGATTTGTCCGTGTACGGTTCGTTAACGCGTCTTAGTTCGATATCTTAACTCGATTAGTTAATTCTTCCAAGTCTTTCCCAACATGTGTTTTATAGAAATATTATCCACATTTCTAACCCATGTTACTTGGAAGGTTTGTATTTTAGCCCAACTTGTTAACTTAGATACAAAAATGCTTCCAATACTTTTATATTCCCATTTATATAAAAGTATTCATTTTTGTATAAGTTTCTCAAGTTTGCTTAACATTTTTATAAAATCTCTATTTTATAAAAATCCTTATTTTAAAACCCTTTGTATTTTTATAACTTTCAAAAATACACTTTTATACAAAATACCCAAGTATTTCTACTAGTATTTGCAAAAATCATCCTTAGACTTTATTACTTACATTTTTGACACCGAACTTTCCATACTTGTATTTTTGGACTAATAGTTTCTAAAATATCCATTTTAGTCCTCTAACTTTCAAAGTTACAACTTTAGTCCCTTAACTTCCAAAAGTTGCATTTTTTCCACTCTAGCTTCCAAAGTTAACATTTTTCACTCAAAATAGTAACTTTGAAGATTCAACTTTTTATTGGTAAGTTATTTTTGTATCAAAACACTTATGTTAGTCTTGTATTTCATGTGGAAGACTACTTATGTGTGTGTTTTATGTATTTGTCCATTTTAACAAAATATCATTCATCTAAGTAAGTTAACTTTAATTTTTCATCTTCTTTATCCTTGAACTTCTAACATGCTCCATCATTTATTATGTCTTAAATGATCATGTTAAGATGGTTAAATCTACTTTTTAACACATTCAAGTTTATTCCACAAATCTTACTCAAACATCATCCTACTTAGTGTATGTGTAGATTTTATGCATTTTCATGAACACTACTTTATCATTAACAAATCCATGATCCATTTACATATCTTTAATCATCCATTTTACTCATGTAAAACCCATTAAAGATTATGTTTCAAACCACACTTTAAACCCTTCATGTACAACTTGCTTCTAAGAACACGTACATGAATAATATTAATCAAAACAAGGTTAAGAAACTTACTACTAGCACAAGGCTAGGGAAGGCAAAACCTTGGATTTTGAGAGGGGTTTAGTGTGTTCTTCCTTGTGGTTTAGCTCCAAGCTCTTGAAACACACAAAGGGGTTTTGATGGATGGATGCTTAGGAGTAATTTGGAAGTGTTGAACTTGAAAGGAAGATGTGTGTGTGGGTGTTATGATCTACGGCCAAGGTGAAGGAAAAGAATAAGGTTTTTGCTTGAATGTTCATGTATGCACACTTGTATCTTTATAATATCCTTTCAATATCTCAAGAGATCACATGTATCTTTCATGGATTTGCAAGGATTGTGAAGTACCATGGAAATCTTTGGAAAATATTTTGGATGGGAAAGTGGCCGTGAGTTTGTATGTATGTATGGTTGCTTGCAAATCTTTGCTAAATCTTTGTAATCTTTATATAATCTTCCCAAGATTACACATGATCTCTTTAAAGATTTAGGAGATTTAAGAAGTACAAGGAAGTAATCTTGGATGGATATTGTGGGTGTTGTGGCCGTGGTTTTAACAAGAAAAGAAGGTTTATAATCTTTCCAATATATCATGTACTCATGCTTATAATCTTAGTAGGATATGGATCTTTGGAAGCATGCATACATGTGTGTACTAGTGTATAATTAGATTGCATTTTGTCTTGGATTACTAGGGCCATATGGCCGAAAATTATCTCAAGAGGAGACAAGATTAGGCATGCTTTTGTACTTTGTAATCTTATGCTTTATCCTTGTCCATGCATGCTTTACATCCTATACTTGTAGGATATTATTAAGACAACTTGCAAGCAAGGTAATATGGAAGGTTGTAAGGCCTTTAGGCCGGCCACTTTTGTGGTTTGGGTGGGGTCCACAACTCCAAATATTTACCCAATATTTGTTAAGTTAAATCCCCCGTCGTTCGGGTGTCGTTCGGGTATTTTTCGGGTTTTAACCGCGCGTTATTCGGACATTAAAAGTACCTTTAATAACCCTTAAATATAGTCTAATTTAAGCGTTGATTGGTTATTTAGGCCTTTGCCGGGTGAAATTATGAGTTATACGCGTATCGGGTGCGGTACGCGCATTTTATTCGTTACCGGGAGATTTGTACAAGACGTTTTCATTTATGGTTTTGGAGTTCCAAAACTCATTATATCTTATAAAAATACCCTTTATTTTATATCCTGGGTGTCCGGGATCCGTTTCGTTTATTTAATTATTACCGGGTAATTGCCAACGTCCATACCGGATAGCTTATTCGCACATGATCCAATCATGTCTTACCATTAAACGTATGCATTCCTATGCAATATTTGGAAATTGCTATCTCCTAAGGCCTTGATAATTAAATCACACATAATTGCATTTAATTACGTTAATCATATACTAATTAATCTGTACGGAATTACCTTATTTTTGCCGGTTGTTACATTCTCCCCCCGTTAAGAGAATTCCGTCCCGGAATTCAATTCAAGTTACCCATCACAATAGTAACGTTGAACAGGGCGGGGTGTTTGCGCTTCATGAGATCTCCTCTTTCCTAGTGAGCCCAGATTCATGTTCGGCTCACGCTTAGTGCTCTATCAAACACAGTGTCATAGTTCAACTACGACTAAGCTCTTGGTCATCCCACCTTGACATATCTATCGGTTTTCCCGAAATCGTAGAGCTTATTGTCAACCGGACTTCCGCCGGTCGAGGAATTTACCAAAACTTCCTCAGGCCAGACTCGCGGGATTCATTAAGAGTCCACTAAGCTCTTGCGACAATTCAAGCTTATTCATCACGAGGCCAATTTTGATTGGTATCTCCGTACCACCGAAGTATTAAGAACTTGGCCTATACAATCTCTAAGCTTATTGACACCTTCTCGGAGTATGACTCTTAGTGAAAACCTATTATTAGACCGAAGTTCTTAAGGCCTACGCCTTGTCTGTATGACTTCTTAATAGGTTCGCATCTCATCCAAACAGTCTTTAATCTGCAAGATCTACTGGCCATCTCTCGGATAACCTAAACCAGGTTATGTATCTATCTCCGTCTGTCAATCGACGCACTGGAGATTTACACGTATGCCCTCCAAGGGCTTTGAGTAGTATACCCCGAACACTGGGATGCTAATTCCTATCACATAGGAAATTTTGGTGTGGAAGCTCATGGGTTCGATCTGCCACGAACATCAATCGTGTCAACACGGAACAATTCCGTCAAGTACATTCAATTTGTCCGAGAATGACAAACCATACTCGTCTCAAATCGAGTATCCCATGCTTGTGTACAAGGTTTGTCGAACTCGAGGTAGAGTGACCACTACAATCCGATATAATGTAAGTTGGCAATTCGGTGTCTAGCCCCAACTCTCTCCGAGAGTATAGGTAACTGTCCGTATGCCTCATCTCGAAGCCACAGATGAGTACGGAATGAGAGGGCTCCAAGCAACAATCAATCATCACTTGGGTCACATCTGACCCCGGGACACCTCGGGTGTCATGGTGATGTTATACAGGTGATCTTACCGCACCACATAAAAGTCCCCTTGGAAACCTCGTCGGGTATCCCATTTTATTTATCCTTCGGCTCGACTCACTTTACCGTATATTTACCTCCCCATTAAGATAAATATACTAGGTTCTTGTCGACCGAACAATCACATTCAAATGGGACTTTATTTCCGTAGAATCCTCTGGGTATTGAATTGCTGCTTTCCTCCTGAGTAATTGTGGTTAATGGTACTAGGACGCTTATTATGGACTGATGGAGGTCGAAAGTTTTTGCGTCGCTTTCACCCCTCAGTCCCCTGACATTAAGCAGTGCATACCTGACGCCCGGGCCGTACAATTCCACAATCCTCGAGTAGTACGAGTCGACTCATCACCAACGACAAGATGCTTCCAGCACATAGGTCTATACCGAAAAGAGATATATGAAACATCATAAATTGTTGTCGCAATGAACAACGTATAAGGTTTATTATGACATATCAACACGTTGGCCCCCATTGCGACAAGTATACAGAACACCGGTAGCTACCCAAACCATGGGTATCCAGTACCAGTTCTGTTATATGTGCTTCATGGGCACTAGTGTTCTATCGTCAATAGCAACCTAGTAAATCAATTCCGAATAGTACAGGCCACATGCCCTTACATTGACCTTCAGATCTTATGCAGAGATCTGAGTGAGAGGAGTCCTGAAACCAAAACCCTCATTCATCGAAGGTTCCATCCTTTCGGAATCTTTTTATGTAAATGGTGAAATCGGGTCATAGATGCATGCATTTAGCATAGATTTCACATTTGGCTTGACGGCTTCATGCGCTCAAGTCGTTACTTAATCAAGCGAGCGACTGATATCGTACCACAAGTAATAGTCCTGAGCCTTCCCATAAGGCATCCCATTCAATGCCTCAGTAGTCACACATCTGGGCGGAATATGTAAGCCTTCAAGCTCGTCCTGATTAGTCCGGTGCCATATGCCCTGACCTGGCAGCTCACATCACTATGGTGCCTCTAACAGCGTCTATCAAGGATAAGGGGTTTTGTTCTAGTGTGAGCAATGCTACTTATAGATGACTGGGAACACCACTATCGACTCAAGGTCGAAATTGTATTCCATTGTTCCAAGAATCTACGCCACGACACCAAAGTAGGGTAAACCTTCCATCAAGGAATAACAACATTAATCGATGGGTCGAGACGATCAACCATCTTAACCCAGTAGTGTGGCACCTCTAAAGAGTAGATGATGCTGCACGCCCTTCTGGATTCAGGGTTCATAAAACCTCTTAATCATGTACCAGGGACTTCACCAATGCACGCCCATGGGTGGGTCCATGACGGTATTCCCATAACCATCAGTATGGTACGTATGACTCCAAATGAATCCACTGGTGCGAGCAATAAATGATTTGAACCTTTCAACTCTTGCTAGTCCCAAAGGTATAGATCATAATATCGCTCATAAATTCTCGATACCTTCAGGTCCGAGACGTATTCGAAATCCATTATCACAAAGGCGAGTCTCGCCTTGTCACGTGCAGATCACAGGGTTTCTTCCCGACATTGATTTGCATAACCGATCGCTGGGCGACCAAATTGCACAGAAAGGTTAGGGCTGGGCATAGCGTCACTGGTGCCTCAGATTCTGAAGATGTACCGCTCACGAAATGCGTGAGCATATACAGGAGTCGGCACATGACTTGGTCACCTACTCAGACGACCACGAGATTCAGACTTTAGGGGTATACACCCGTAATCACTAAGGCTAGAGTGTCTAAGCACGACTGTTAGAAGGTCCGTTGGACACCTGAAATCCTACATAATCAATGTCGGCACTACACAATCAAACAAATAGAACAATGACGGCACGAGGGGTTTAGGCGATGTCTCCATCCCGAGAGAAACAAGAGCGATGCAAACGACAAATCATCACGTCATCGAGGTAATCCAACAGCTGTAGCAATACGCCCTCTGAGCAACACGACAGTAGGAACAATCATGGCAATGCCAGCAACATATCCACGAAGCACATCAACTAGGGAACACCACACAGGAGCAACATGACAACAGAGAAGTATGACGACAAGGCAACGCCGCAATAGGAACCGTACGACACAGAGAAATACGATGGCAAGGCTACATTACTGCAGGAGCAGTAAACAATAGGAATGCATCATTGACAATGCAGCGTAACCACCTGGATACGCAACTAGCAAAAAATAATGCAACTGCAAGTATGCACAATGGCTGGGGGTAACACAGTAGCACGAATGCACGCGACAATATGACGCTCAACATGGAGAACCCATAGTCCACACTACCATAAAGCTCTGTTATGGTGAGCACGCATCCCCGTGCGTCTCAGATCACTTGTGGAGGTGGGATTTGCATTCGCACCTTCAGCCTCGAGTCTATCCTCCATAGGCCCAATGGTAGGAATGGTTGGGTTGGCCGGCGCACCAATCGTCATAACATGAATGGGAACGACGGGTTCCACATAATTTAGCTGACTTCTCAAGCCGATATTGTTCCTGGAGAGAACGACCAGAGGCTTGTTATGAGTCACTCAA
Source organism: Ambrosia x helenae (assembly GCA_030844895.1). Lineage (NCBI taxonomy): Eukaryota > Viridiplantae > Streptophyta > Magnoliopsida > Asterales > Asteraceae > Ambrosia > Ambrosia x helenae. The sequence continues at coordinate 108,087,583 of CM061228.1, read as the reverse complement.
ACAATGGCAACAGAAACATCGACAGTCTCCACTGAGGCCTGAGAACTATTGACAATGTTAGGCTTGCTAAGAGCCTAAGGAATGATAACTAGTAGTTCAATGAAAGCCTCTAAGAGAATGGGGTTAATAACAACAAACTCCACAAAGACACATAGATGGTCATAGCGGCCTGGAAAGGGTCATAGAGACGTCTTTGTTAATATCATTCACTTCTGCAGGAGCCTCAAATATATCAACAACGTCAACCCGAGCAGAGCCATAGTACAACATCATCAAGCCCAACATGGACTGTATAGACAACGACAACCATGAACTCAACAACAAATAAAGAAATGATGATACCAAGCTCGATAAGTGCTATCGAACCACTGACAACAACAAACTCAGCGAGAGCTACACTTAATAGCGTCAACAGGACTTGTTTGAGCCATAGGATAATAATAGGAGCAGCAACGTCAGGCTCGACTGGAGCCTTAGACTTGCCGTAGCTATTATATGCGTGGTGACTGGTATCCGTAGGACCTGGAAACCAACCTACCTCTTTCCCGATAACAAGGATAGTGGTCACAACGAGCATAGCAAGTAGAGGTAGAAGGATCACGATTATCGATACACCACGATAAAATGAAAACGATACCGACTCTGGCAAACCAGCCGAGTCATTCTTCTCATTAGGGTCTCCTTACATGCTATCTAGCACCGATAGTGATTAGTTGGAATGCCTCTCTGTCACTCAAGCGAGGCCGGTGAACTTTCTTCCTGATAGGCCACGCCGTGAGGGTATCGAAATATGGCAAGAGATTAGACAGGTCACCGTGTCCACAACGAATGGACCTTGCAACCTTAGTTTATAAGTCACCGCAACGTCTCAATATCTATGGGGATCGATGGAAAAAACACTTCGCGTCATTTGCCGCCCCTAATAGATTACTAGTCTCGTCGTCATGACGAGGGTGACGGACGTTATTGCCACAAGAGCAATGGGATTTCCGTCCCATGGGTAAGTTTACCAGATAAACATGACCACTTCCAGTAGTCCGTCATTCGATTTTCGAGGGGGATTTTAATGTCAGCAAAAGCGTCTTGCAACATTCTGACAATCACAGAACACTCTTACGATTACGATTCCCAAAGTGCGGTTCCGCTTTCTAGGATTCATGACGGATTCAGGCACAGTACATGTAACGAGCCTACTCTGGCGTTCCTCGACTGAAGCGGGACCACCAACAATCCTTGAAAAACGAACAGGAGGTAGATAGAGGAGTCTTATGATGGCCTTTGCTCCTCAGGAAGGTGGTATGACATAAGTACCAATATGCTGAGCCCATCACAATTCATCTTCCGAACACGATCCAGCGCTATTGCAAAGGTTGTTAATCCATACTTGAATACTCGACACACCGAGTAGTGGCTTCCCACGAGTTAATCGTGTGCACTTCCGAGTGAGTCCATCGCCATATGCCGACTGGGGCTTGCTGTTCTACTACACGCCGTCATTCTAACACTGGCAAACGATGTCGCGGTCATGATTAGTGGCCGAAATCCTGACATCATCAAAGCTTAGCAAAGCACTATGACTTGCGGATGTGTGAGGCGACATGCTGATTTCACTATCCGTCCGTGACTGTCTGGAAACAACCAATACTGTTGATTCAGACAAGGGCTATCGAGCTTTCAGGTTAACAATGATCAAGCTTCCTAATTCCGTAACTTCGATTCTGTTCTCCCTACTGGAAAAGAAAAATATCCAACCCTTGAAGACAACCTGGGCATGCGTTAGGTCGATCATGACTTATTCACCATGATAACACCGCAGCATACGGCCACGAGTCTCATATTTAATCCACGCAGGGTCCCGTTCTCTAGACGCACTAGTCTAGCAGGGACGCACCCTAAGTCTTCACTGGGTTCCAAGTTTAGCATTCTCCGCCTCGTTCCAGGCATTTCACTCCTATGCAAGGAAGTTTTCGTCTCCCGTCTCTATCCGATGCGAAGATTTACGTCAGATTGCTCAAATGAGTAGACGTTCGAGCTCTTCCGTGCTCGTACCTTAAAGGTGATGTCGAAGAAAGCTTATTAGGTTAGCTAGGATCAAAATAAAGGGACATCGGCGAGACCTCCCATTTAACCCATTGGTCGATCAAAACTAAGACCGAATCTAAAGAACAGGAACAACGAAGACAAGGAGTGATCACCAATCCCGGCCCTAGCGCCCACCAAGGTTACCGTGCACCCCAAACTATTATTACGTGTGCACCCGTAATGATAATTTGTGTTGCCAGGTAATCTTGTTGCCCGCTAGTTCCGAGCTTCCTGATCCAAAACCGAGATTTCATACAACAAGACTTGATCCTCCAAATCATAAACGACGTGGCGACATCCATTAACGCGATAGAGATTAGTCCTTCCGATCATCCCGTCTACAGGCAAGCAGGTAGGCTCCTCGTAGACCACAATATCCTTCCTCTTGGCTGGTACCGGTGATCGATGCAGGAGCGCGGACTATTGTGAAGCGTGACACAACAACCTTACTGGCAAAATATCCGTACTACGTATATGTATTAACTTAATCTTAGAAAGTCGGATTCCTATGCAACATAAACATCTTATCCGCATTTTCTAATACTTCATATATTGACACACATGGCTAGTCGGTCGGAATTTCCCCTCGTACAATCCATGTACAATTTCTTTCTTTTCTAAAAATATTTTGTTGTGTTTTATTTTTTTGAAAACTTCGTCTTCGAGCCAAAACCGGTTATAGTCTAGATTTTTCAAAAATGCTAGTTCGCTACAACCTTGGCTCTGATACCACTTCTGTCACACCACGCCAATGGCGGAAACACGTGGCGCAACGCTCGAAAGCATATCAAAGTCAAGATTAACACAAACTATATTTAATTAGAAAAGGTCGATTTATTAGAATGTCGAAAATGAGTATCTCGTTCCATTATTGCACAATGCATTACATAAAACGATAAACATTAAGTTTTCAATGTGGGGTATTTCCGTTTATGTTCCAACCCGATGGTAACAAGGAATGAAACCCCGACCAGTATCCGACAATCCGAATTCCACCGCACTAGCCCCATATCTATCCAGCACTTAGTTACCTGAAAGATATGTTTAAAAAGACGTCAATATATAAAATATTGGTGAGTTCACAGGTTTTAGTTTCATAACAGCAACATTTTCACAACCATCGACTCGACTCACTTTACCGTATAATTACTTTCCCATTAAGTAATTATACTAGGATCTTGTCGATCGATATTCCATTTTTACAACATGTGCGAAACCTGCACAACTTGTGGCCTTTGTAAGGAGTAGCTAGCTCCTACAAACCATAATGATGAGCAGTCCCTTGAGCCCCATAACCAAACCAAGACTAATAATAATGCCCCGCTCCAAGTCGTTACTCGGTTTTCCCACGACTTAAGTTCATAATATATGCACCCCAGGCATAACCTAATGCATAATCGACGCTATCGATTAGGGGTGGGCCTTGTCAGGCACCAATAGTACTATCCAAATATTCTTTCGGTTTCATTTCCCTGAATTAATGATTACGGAAGAGAGGACTCAACCCCGAGTGGCGATCACTGCTCAAGTACTCATCAAGCCACTTATCACATTTTATTCTTTGAAAACCTTTTCAACATGTGACAATATTTGACAAACATATCTTTCCCCCAGTTAAAACAGTAAAATGGGGCCGTGAAACTCACCTGAATCACTGTCTGGCTTACTAGGCAGATAGCATAGAGGGCCTCGCACCTACAAACGTCCTGGACGTATGAGTCACTATTCCTATAGTGCATGTGCCTTGGCAAGTTGTACACCCAACTCCCGACCACAAGTTATTCCAAATCCCGTTTAATTAAGCGCGTATCCTAGGTTTCGTTGGCGTTACATTACCCTTTGTGTTACAAGTTATATATTACTCTTGTTAATATTTCCTTAACTTGTATTTTATTATCATCGACTCGACTTCACTTAACATATAATTATTTTCCCATTTAAATAATTATACTTAAGATCGCATCGCTCGATATAATATATATTTCAACACCCGACCCGACTCACTTTGCCGCACATTTGTTTTCCCATTTAAACAAATATGCTAAGATCTTGTCGTTCGATTGTATATTCTTAACACCCGATTCAACTCACCATACCGTATATTTATTTTCCCATTCAAATAAATATACTAGGATCTTGTTGGTACGGCATACACATATATATCTTTGTCTACTCGTCGCGGCTTTCCTTCCCACATATCTACTTTCCCATTAAGTAGATATACTAGAATTTTGCCGAGACGAGCGTACATATATATAAATGTGTAGTTTTTCTTGTTAAGTATATACGTTTGTTTAACGTCTTATTTGTTTATGTTATACTTTTCTCCCACGAATAATCCCCTTAACACTTAGGAAAGTGTTTGTTAGTTTTCACCCATGTATATATATATTTTACTTCCTAAAAATATATATTTTCTCATCTTGCCGCAATGGCATTTTTCTCATGATTTGTCCGTGTACGGTTCGTTAACGCGTCTTAGTTCGATATCTTAACTCGATTAGTTAATTCTTCCAAGTCTTTCCCAACATGTGTTTTATAGAAATATTATCCACATTTCTAACCCATGTTACTTGGAAGGTTTGTATTTTAGCCCAACTTGTTAACTTAGATACAAAAATGCTTCCAATACTTTTATATTCCCATTTATATAAAAGTATTCATTTTTGTATAAGTTTCTCAAGTTTGCTTAACATTTTTATAAAATCTCTATTTTATAAAAATCCTTATTTTAAAACCCTTTGTATTTTTATAACTTTCAAAAATACACTTTTATACAAAATACCCAAGTATTTCTACTAGTATTTGCAAAAATCATCCTTAGACTTTATTACTTACATTTTTGACACCGAACTTTCCATACTTGTATTTTTGGACTAATAGTTTCTAAAATATCCATTTTAGTCCTCTAACTTTCAAAGTTACAACTTTAGTCCCTTAACTTCCAAAAGTTGCATTTTTTCCACTCTAGCTTCCAAAGTTAACATTTTTCACTCAAAATAGTAACTTTGAAGATTCAACTTTTTATTGGTAAGTTATTTTTGTATCAAAACACTTATGTTAGTCTTGTATTTCATGTGGAAGACTACTTATGTGTGTGTTTTATGTATTTGTCCATTTTAACAAAATATCATTCATCTAAGTAAGTTAACTTTAATTTTTCATCTTCTTTATCCTTGAACTTCTAACATGCTCCATCATTTATTATGTCTTAAATGATCATGTTAAGATGGTTAAATCTACTTTTTAACACATTCAAGTTTATTCCACAAATCTTACTCAAACATCATCCTACTTAGTGTATGTGTAGATTTTATGCATTTTCATGAACACTACTTTATCATTAACAAATCCATGATCCATTTACATATCTTTAATCATCCATTTTACTCATGTAAAACCCATTAAAGATTATGTTTCAAACCACACTTTAAACCCTTCATGTACAACTTGCTTCTAAGAACACGTACATGAATATTATTAATCAAAACAAGGTTAAGAAACTTACTACTAGCACAAGGCTAGGGAAGGCAAAACCTTGGATTTTGAGAGGGGTTTAGTGTGTTCTTCCTTGTGGTTTAGCTCCAAGCTCTTGAAACACACAAAGGGGTTTTGATGGATGGATGCTTAGGAGTAATTTGGAAGTGTTGAACTTGAAAGGAAGATGTGTGTGTGGGTGTTATGATCTACGGCCAAGGTGAAGGAAAAGAATAAGGTTTTTGCTTGAATGTTCATGTATGCACACTTGTATCTTTATAATATCCTTTCAATATCTCAAGAGATCACATGTATCTTTCATGGATTTGCAAGGATTGTGAAGTACCATGGAAATCTTTGGAAAATATTTTGGATGGGAAAGTGGCTGTGAGTTTGTATGTATGTATGGTTGCTTGCAAATCTTTGCTAAATCTTTGTAATCTTTATATAATCTTCCCAAGATTACACATGATCTCTTTAAAGATTTAGGAGATTTAAGAAGTACAAGGAAGTAATCTTGGATGGATATTGTGGGTGTTGTGGCCGTGGGTTTTTAACAAGAAAAAGAAGGTTTATAATCTTTCCAATATATCATGTACTCATGCTTATAATCTTAGTAGGATATGGGATCATTTGGAAGCATGCATACATGTGTGTACTAGTGTATAATTAGATTGCATTTTGTCTTGGATTACTAGGGCCATATGGCCGAAAATTATCTCAAGAGGAGACAAGATTAGGCATGCTTTTGTACTTTGTAATCTTATGCTTTATCCTTGTCCATGCATGCTTTACATCCTATACTTGTAGGATATTATTAAGACAACTTGCAAGCAAGGTAATATGGAAGGTTGTAAGGCCTTTAGGCCGGCCACTTTTGTGGTTTGGGTGGGGTCCACAACTCCAAATATTTATCCAATATTTGTTAAGTTAAATCCCCCGTCGTTCGGGTGTCGTTCGGGTATTTTTCGGGTTTTAACCGCGCGTTATTCGGACATTAAAAGTACCTTTAATAACCCTTAAATATAGTCTAATTTAAGCGTTGATTGGTTATTTAGGCCTTTGCCGGGTGAAATTATGAGTTATACGCGTATCGGGTGCGGTACGCGCATTTTATTCGTTACCGGGAGATTTGTACAAGGCGTTTTCATTTATGGTTTTGGAGTTCCAAAACTCATTATATCTTATAAAAATACCCTTTATTTTATATCCTGGGTGTCCGGGATCCGTTTCGTTTATTTAATTATTACCGGGTAATTGCCAACGTCCATACCGGATAGCTTATTCGCACATGATCCAATCATGTCTTACCATTAAACGTATGCATTCCTATGCAATATTTGGAAATTGCTATCTCCTAAGGCCTTGATAATTAAATCACACATAATTGCATTTAATTACGTTAATCATATACTAATTAATCTGTACGGAATTACCTTATTTTTGCCGGTTGTTACACTATCATACGAGCCCTAGAATTTGAAATTGGACGATTCACACATCAATAACCCGATTAAACTTAGGGTTATTGATGTGTTAATGCCGAAGACTAAAACCCATAAAAAAATCGTACTTACAATACAGATTTGATCGTGATTGAAAAGTCAAACCAAAAGTCAAAACACGATCGTGGATCAAGAATAGCGTGTAATTAAGAAGGAATAGAGGTTGAGAAAGATGGAATGGCAAGTTGTGAAGGTATAGCAACGTTCAATTTATAGTATAATGGCTCGGATGCTCGAAATGGTAATTGTTGACCACGAATGAATATTGACGCGTTTATAATTGAAATTGGAATCAATTGATTGTAAATTGACGTGTAATGGACGCGAGATTGACGTGTTAATTAAAGATAATCCACTAATCAAATGTTTCCAAGATTAAAGATAAATCTAAGGTCAAACTTGTGTTGTTTGTTCGACCCAGTAGCAGCAGCGAACAAGAATAAAAGAAGCAGACAGCATAAAAAGGCTATTAATAAAATTTGATTTGGATATAAATCAAAAAATCCACGTAGCTTAGCTGGTTGGCGCGTGAGGGTGGCGAGTGGTTGACTCCGGTTCGAACCCCGGGGGAAGCATTCCACCCCCTTTTTTTTAAAGGCAGATAGGGTGTGGGCCAAGGCTTGTGGGCTGGGGTTTAGTGGGCCGAACACCTGGGCTTCAAGCAACAAAAGGAAAATGGGGAGTGGGCCAGAGGGTATTGCTGAATTTAGTTTAGCTATATTTTTATTATTATTATTATTATTATTATTATTATTATATACACACATATATATATATAGGTTGTGAATTAGGAGAATAAAGACTTAGGTACAAAAATGAGGGGTTTTTTATATTTAAAATTTGGGGAAAATTTTGCGATGTTACACGGCGTTCATGGCGTCAAGCCAATGCTTATGCTTGGCGGCACTCTTGAAGCCTTTTGGGTCATTAGTTGAAAGAAGAGAGGCATGCAAGCAGAATGCATGGCAGTGGCAAGATAAGAGATGTGTTTAGGGTTGGGTTTAAAGGTGCCAATCTTAGAACGAGTCACCATAGGGTGCGTTGGAGGAGGAGCGGGTGGAGAATTAATGAGAGGATCCGGTTCGGGGTGAACTGAAGGGGCAGTGGGGGAAGAGTGAGATGTAGTGGGTGAGGAAATAGGAGAAGCAGGTGTGGGATCAGGTTCGGAAGGGGGAGGTGGGATAGGTGTAGTGGAAGCAGGAGCCTTGCATAGAGAGCAAGGAGTAGAAGATGAATGAGGGGCATGTGAGGTAATGGATTGGAGTTAGGAGAGGGAGCAGTAGGAGTGAGGGATGAGTTGGGTAAGGGTAAAGAAGGTTCATTGAAGCTAGAAAGGAAAAGATGTGCAATGTTGGTGTGAGAGGTGTTATCCTTGTAGGGAAAAAGGGCTTCGTCAAAACGGGCATGACGAGAGATGTACATACGAGACGTAGAGGGGTCGAAACATTTGTATCCTTTGTAATGAGGCGAGTAGCCCAAGAAAATACATGGAATGCTTCGAGGAGAGAGTTTATGAGGTGCATAGTCTCGTAGATAAGGATAAACACAACAACCGAATACCCGAAAGTTAGAGTAATTGGGTGTGGCGGAGTAAAGAATTTCAAATGGTGACTTTTCTTGCAAAATTGGAGTGGGTAAGCGGTTTATTATGTAAGTAGCAGTGGTGAAAGCGTCAACCCAATGAGTGATAGGGACGCGTGCATGAAACAACATGGCTAAACCCGTCTCAACTATGTGGCGATGTTTACGTTCCGCTCTACCATTTTGAGGGGCGGTGTAAGGGCACGAGAGACGGTGAAAGGTGCCGTTTTTGTCAAAAATGTTGCGAACATGGTGATTGACAAATTCCGTACCTCCATCACTTTGGAAAACCTTGACCTTGCGAGAAAATTGTGTTTGAACAAGGCGCAAAAAACTATCCAAAGTGGCGTAGAACTCGGTCTTGGTTTTGAGTGGATATAACCACGAAAACCGGGAATGATCATCAATAAATACAACATAGTATTTGTGACCATCGATACCCACAACGGGAGAAGGACCCCATAGATCACAATGCACAAGATCTAAAGGGTGAGAGGCGCGTTTTTCATTTAAGTTAAATGGCAATTTATGCGCTTTAGCTAATTGACATGGTGAACATACATTTGGTTTTAGCAATAAAGAAGTAAACGACAAACAACCATGCTTCTTTAAAAGAGAAACAGTATCAAAACCAACATGTCCAAGGCGATTATGCCATAATTCAAACGACGCTTTATTAGATGAAACAGAAGCAACAAAAGCAAAAAACTTGTTCTTGAGCACATAGAGACCGTTCTCACAGTGACCACGAGCGAGGGGTTTACTTGTTTTCCGATCCTGAATAAGAAAAAAGGAATTCGAAAATAAGACATCTACCGGATAGTCATTTGTCAGTTTACTGACAGATAGAAGGTTCCTGGTAATGCCCGGAACGACCAAAACATCTTTTAAAGACACATGTTTATTGAGAGAAACATGACCTTTGTGTGTAATAGGCAATAAGTGACCATTACCAAAAAAGACTTTGGAATGACCCGAATAAGAAGAGGAAGAATCAAGATTACCGGGTGTGTCAGTCATGTGAAGATCAGCGCCGGTATCCGTAGTCCAATCCGGGTCATCAGGGGAGATGTTGCAACGAGCATGAAAGGCACGGGAGATGTCATCATCGCCAGAGGCCGAGGCTGCCACAAAGGTTTTCAGTTTCGGACACTTATCGGCATAGTGTCCATTAGTACGACATAATTGGCAGTGCGGGGGGCGGCGTGGACGACTGACAGAGGAGGTTTGAGACTGATTCCGGCCAGAGGTGGAACCAGTCTTTGGGCGAGTATTATGGGACTAAGATGAGCGAGAATGGGTAGCAGTAAAGGCAACCGAAGGTGGGGCAGGAGGGTTAAGATGTTGAAGGAATTGCTCCTGGCTTTCGGCTTTGGTCAGGAGGTCTCGGAAAGGAAGGGGTTCACGAGTGGTACGAATCGCTGTGGACCAGCTTTCGAACGTGGGACCAAGACCACACAAGAACCAATGTGTCTTGTCCGTGTCAGGAACAGAGTAACCAATAGCCAAGAGTTGGTCGCAAATTGATTTGAATTTACGACCGAATTCTACGACAGTGGAGGAACCCTTAGTGAGTTGACGAAGATTATCTCGGAGGAGATGCATTCGTTCAAGAGAGGAGTTGCTGTAGGCGGCCTCAAGAGCGGTCCAGATTTGACGCGCAGTGGTGAGATTGAGGACCTCAGCCATGGCCTCTTCGGTTAAGGAGGCATGGAGGATGAGAATGGTCTGCTGATCGGTGGAAAGCCAATCGGCATATGCCGGATTTGACTGGTCCTTCGAGTCAACAGTAACCGTGGGAGGAGGGGCCGAAAGAGAGCCATCAAGGTGGGCAGTAAGTTTTTGATTGGCGAGAAGGGGAAGGATTAGGCTTCGCCATATTAGGTAATTGGTGGAGGTGAGTTTAACGGTTATCATGTGGAGTAGGGTGGCCATGGGAAGAACATTACCGGAAACGGCAGATGAAGGAGGAGTAGTCATGGTAAGGGGCGGCGGAAGGGAGGAAAAACTTGAGAAAGAGGACCGATGATATCCTAGGCTGATACCATGTAATAAGGTTAATTCTCTCTGAATGATTTGAGAGATGACTTCTCATTAAATACACAATTACAAGGCAAACAAATAGGAAAGTAATTAACTACATATTAACTATGTTTGACTATACATTGATAACAGGAATAATAATAGGAGAAATTGTTTGAGTTGCTAATATTATCTTTTAAGATGTAAGTCCATACTACAAAGTAACGGACGCAAATTTTTACTATAATGAAAAGACCAAAGAATCCGTACCTTCTTTTAATCAACCAACGCAAAAGTAAAAGCAATTAAGTTGTCGCAAGTCTTGCGAGAGCCTATTATTAATTAGTATCCAAATTAAGCTTACGAAACAAAATATACTTGTAAGTTTTCTTAAAATATTTCCATCCCGGCGACGGAACCTTTTTGGTTAAGTTCTTTAAGAATAATATATTCATTTAAGGAGTTTGCATTTTCAATTACCATAAATATGATGCATGCGAATATAACAGTGGGGACATTTCATAAAACTAATTTTGACAAAACATAAAATATAGTTACATAATAGTAGTACACTAATTTATTTATATTAATAAAATGGTTTAGAAACATAACCTTGGATGAAATAGAATTCAATTTATTTAACGAACTTAAATACCATGATGGGAACCTAGTCGCCGGAAATCAAAACGAGCCAGACTTGAATTACATATATATATATTCACGAAAGATGGTTCGATTCGCAAACCTGAATAGAAATCGAATTAGTTGGATGACGGAACGCTAACGGAAATCAAAGGCAACGAAGTTGTTGGTTGTTATTACTAGAAAACGAGTCAAGGCGGCAGGCGGTTGCGGTGTGGCGTGATTTGTTCGCCCATGGAGAGGTGGTCAGGAATGTACGCCGGTGTATCTTAAGCAAAATAATCGACTCTAGAAACGGGGTTGCAAGTTTAATAAGAAAATGAAGGTCGGTGCTATCGCGTAACCGACTCCCAAAAGATCGGTACGTTTGTTTGATATAAATCAAAATTTAAATATAGGCTTTGGTGATAACAATAAAAGAAAACGATATATATGGACAAAACGTGAAGTGTGTACAAATTGAATTTAATCAGCACAAATCATTGAGTATTATATTAATTCTTATTATTTTTTAATGGCAACAATACATGATCAGTTAATGTCTATTGTAATCCAGTAAATAAAATTTAATGCTAATCTAAATAAAAATTTTCAATGCATGGTTAATTTAGATTTATATATATATATATATATATATATAGGGAAGGGTTATCTTGAGAACAAGGAAATATGTGAGAACACTAAGAACCATTTTCATCCATTGATCTATTTTGATCAAGAGCCAAGATTAAAAGATGAGTTTACAAGAAAAAAAACACGTTTAACCAAACCTCAAGGGCAAACTCGTAAAAGAAACCAGGTTATCCTTCTTTCCCAAAGTCACTCAACATCACAAAATACCAACAATCGTCACCAGAGATTTGGATCAAGTATTATATGGTTGAATCTCGTCGTCGGATCAAACCAACTAACAAATTTAACTAAACCTCATCAATAACATCAAAAACAATAATCAGTTCAATACTTCATTATGTTGAGATCCCGTCGCCGGCGATTCTTGGGTTTAATCTTCACCGAACAGTGTCACTTATTCTAATCTCTACTTACATCTTGTTATTCAAATATTCGACCGTCGTCTTGATGTTTACCCTTGGTTTCAAACGAAACGTCGTCTCCGGCGCCGATGAGGTTTGATATATTCAAAATTTTCTTTTATACTATTTGATGGTTACCATTCCTCTGGAATGTCCTCATTTTTATTTACCATAATCAATTTTATCTTTCTGTTTACATGTTGTTTGACATATTGTCACTTAAAGGATTTGATGGAATTTGGATAATCGTGTTCATGATATTAGCCTTTGGCAGGTTGTATAAAAGTGATTTGATTCAAGCATAGAAATTTGCCTTCTTTTTTTTTGGTGAGAATACCATATAAATTCTCCATTGTTTTTTAGTTTTGGTATCTTATTAGCATTTGAAATTGAGATAAAGGTGTTTACCATTGACTAGAATGAATTGAAATCTAATTATTTATGTAGTATGTATGGAGTTGTTGTAATGGTACCATTCTAAATTGCCGCTTATGTCTTTTATGGTTTTGTCACCAACAATCATATGCTCTTTATCATTATCTTTATGAATTTGATTAATAGGGACTACTCAAATTAAAATGGATAGACTTGATGTGAAATATGCCATTCAAAAGGATATATTCGAATGGATTATTGAATATATTTGAAGCTATAAGCACAAATCCAAATGTGAATGTATTGATGATATGCATCTCAATCTCCAAAGTGTTCTGTGCAGGTACTGATTTGAAGATATATTTTGGAATTTCTTAGTTCTAGATCAAAATTACTAAATGATGTAGGATAAAAAAAATAGACAGACCATTGATTTGAAATTAGTAGATTGTTTCATGTTAAACCATAGATATAAGCATAGATATGAAGGTTTATACATGTGCAAACCGTATATATGAAGATTTACACAAGTGTAAATCATAATAGTTAAAAAACTAAGCATGTTTATCAAGGTTTACACATAATCATAATAGTTAAAAAAAAGTAAGTATAGATATCGGTGTTTACACATGTGTAATTCATAATAGTAAAAAAAATCTTAAATATCAATGTTTACATATGTGTAAATCTTAATAGCTAAAATCAAGTATAGATACAAAGGTTTACACATGTGTAAATTATAATAGTTTAAAAAAACAGTATAAATATCAAGATTTACACATGTGTAAATCATAATAGTTGAAAAAATATATTTATAAATATAAAGATTTACACACTTGTAAATCATAATACTTTAAAAAATAAGCAGAGATATGAAGGTTAGAAACACCATGGTTAAAGCTAAAAAAAATCTTGAACAAATAAAAACTACATACATAAAAAAACTAAAAACTAGTTTTGTTTACAAAGATATAAAAGTAAAAAGACTCACATATATTTTTTTTTTTTTGTTGATATAGGACACATATGTTTGTATTGTACTTGAAATTAGCGGACCATTGAAAATGGGAGGAATGGAAGGAGTTCAACTAAATCTATTGAGAAAGAAAATATGCTACGAATATTGTACTATCGGAAGAAAAGATTCATCGACAAATTACGAAAAAAAGGAAATTGGAGTTTGAGAAAGCACAAAATGAAAAAAATGCAAGATGTTATTAACAACAAATTTCATTTTCGTATGATACCAAGGTTAACATATATAAAGAACTATGACTTGTTATCAGACATTTTAATTCTTTTGATTTTGTATAATACTATCTTGGTTTAGATCTCACTCATTGGTTAGTTTAATGCTTTTCATTTTTGAATAAATATTATGATAGTGAACATTTTACACATGTGTAATTTAATTGCACAAAACAAAAATACGTGACCTCTCACATATATGTAATACTAAATGTGCGTGATACTTTGTTTATTACATTTTTGTAATATTATGTGTATGTAATACTTTGACTATTAAATATATGTGTAATATTATACATGCATAATATCTGAGCATTACACATGTGTAATATGAAAAATTACAAATGTGTAAAATATACATAGATATGTGACAATGAACAGTTTACACATGTGTAAGTCAACTGCGTAATTTAAAATAGACACAAAAATGTGACAGCGTACAATTTACACATGTGTAACTTAGCTACAAATATGTGATAAAGAACAATTTACACATATGTATTGCACTTGCACATATGTAAAACATACATAGATATGTGACATATAAAGGCTTACACATGTGTAAATACAAATTGATACAATAAAAAAAAACTCTATACATATAATGATATTTGAATAATGGCATGATAAAAATATAAAAAGATGTAAAATCCACCAGCATAACAAACATAAAACGTAATTAATAATTACATCAAATTAAGAATTGTTATGTGCCCAAGCAGACCTGAAGACCAAACACATGCATTATGGAGCATAACAGGAGCATAACATCACAATTGATTTAGTCTTAGTTTTGTTTTAATGTGCTAAAATAATGGAGATCATGGGGGATTCCCATATCTTCACGTAACGTTTATTTCCGTTTTGTTAGGAGTAGATTTGGATGTCTTGTTATTTGTTTCCTATAAAAGGCTATGCCTTTATGAATACGGATATGAATGAAGATTATAAAAATTGGTCTAATTTCTCTCTCGTTTCTTATGGTCCTCTCATCTATTTCTTCTTGATTCAAGTTTGGTACTTAACAATAATATGTACAGATAGTTTACACATGTGTAAAGCAGCTGCATATGTATAGAACGGTAACAAATAAACAATAGTTAACAAATTTACACATGTGTAAATCAGCTGCATATGTATAGAACGGTAACAAATAAACAATAGTTAACAAATTTACACATGAGTAATACATATAAAATATGTAAAATAGAAACAAAGAAGTGGCAGTGAACATTTTACGCATGTGTAATTCTACCCGAAATCAGACGTACGGGAAACTTGTGTATCACACTGATTATCTTCATTAGTATGACTACCTTAATCACTGGAATTTTGTTTTTGAGTCAGTTCCGAGAATCAAGTTAGCCATGTTTGGCAGAGATTTTGCACTTTGTTTCCTTCTACTTGCTCTTAACCTTTGCTTTCTTTACTATGCCAATTAAAAGACGATTTCTATCACAACTTTTGTTCTTAATACCTTGTGGAGCCACGAAAGATACATCATCTAGTTTAGAATCTGCAATTGGTTCTTCAAAAACACCTCCTTTATTCTTATAATTTGGATCATTTTAGAACATTTCAAAATTTTAGTTCGTAATACCACTTATTCTTCAATAAACGAAGGAAGCTAGTCTGGTTCACACCTTATATGGAACATTAGATGCACCTGCAAAAAGGCTTAATGTCATAAGCAATAAAGATAAAATCATAAGGCTTGAGTATTTACACATGTGTAAATCAAAACAAAAAGAGATGCCATGAACTACACATTGAAAACGATTAAACATAAAAGATAATGAATTATTACCTTTTCATTTGGTGATCATAACCACTTAACAAGAATACATTGGAACCGAAATGTAAATGTTAATAAACAAGTATGCCAAATATTCAATTAAGAATAGTAAGGCAAAGTTTTTAAGTCAATTGCATTATTAAAAATCTCATCTCTTTTGTTTAGATCAAAGAGAAAAAAAAAACAAAATCATGTTACATCAATACATTCACTTCAAAATTTAGAGTATTTCGTTTTAATAACGAGCAACATTAGACTACAAAAGTCCAATACAAATATGGATAATAATGTCAGATTTATCTAGTTAATGACATAACAACACATTAATTCTTTTACACAAATTCTATAACACAACTATTGTTAATCACTTCAAATGTTCACATATTCCTCAATTTCAAACTTATTATCACCAGATATCAAAAAGCATTCACTAAATTTGTTGAAATTCCCCATATAGCAACCAGATCCAAACATAAAAATCCAAAAACAATTAACTTAACTAACAAACCTTGGAGCAATTATTACCATAGAGATTAACATCTTCAAGATACTGTTTGCCGACCCTAACACAAATCGGACTCAATCATCGTATAGAAATCAGATATGAGATCTACAACTACAACCATTCATCACTAATTGATCGGTCGTTGAACCATCGTACATGGATGGTTTTAGATCTGAGTGTGAAGATTAGTGTATGAATTTTGTCGTTGTCGGTGTTTAACGGAGTCATGAACTGTGGGAAACTTTGAAAGTGTATTCAATCTAATGTTGTTCTTCCCATCAATATACATGACGTGTTGAGGTAATCGGCATATAAGAAAAATCCAACGTGCTCAGCTAAGGAATCATGTTGTTAGAGCTCATTGGAAGAAGGAGGGGTGTGAAGAAAGTTAGCGTTAATGGTGATGGAAACAACTTGACGAGAGGAATTAACCTTCTTCAAATGATTAATTTATCATAGGTTGTATAATTACTAACTTACCCTTTTAATTTAAATGAAAGGAACAAAAATGAGTGGCTGAGATTTGTTCTCATGGTTCTCACAAAAGATGAGTGTTCTCATTTAAACCCTCCCCTATATATATATTGTTTATCATTTTAACTAGATTACCACATTTGACAAAAATAGATGATCAAGTATTTATTTACTATACATAACATGCATACTTTGTCCCTTTGATTTTTCTTGAATATTATTATACCTTGTAGTTTGATTAAACAATTAATATAATTTTAGTTTATCTAAAATTTTTATAACGTAATCTCTTATACTTATTTTGCTACTATTGTTCAAATCATTTTACAATATATATAATATAATATAACGTTACAATGTGACATGATAATAATAATATCTATTAAGGTATTTATTATTTTTAGGTCTACAAAATTTTGGATGTTACAATTCTACCCCACTAAAAAAAAAAATTTTGTCCTCAAAATTGCTAATTATGGGTAACGGGCAAAGTTGTATATAACAAAAACGAAGCATATTTTAGATATCATAAATGTATAAAGACACCTAATACTAAACGAATTATTGGGTTATCGGAATGATGGGTAACTAGGTCGAAAACGAATCAAGATTCGTACATGATCAGACAAAATCGAACATATAGAATATTAGAGTACTGAGACGTAAACGGATTCGGATAGACACCAATCTACATAACAAAAATCCAGTAGCGCACATATGTACCTGTAATTCATAATTGCGTTCGCGACCGTAATCATCAATTACCTTACAACGGTGCCCTAATGGTTCTTTAGTCATGTATATTAATGACATATCCAACTTAAGGAAACACGAAATGAAATTAAAATGAATCCTGGTTAATTACTAGATTTCTAGGAAACATTGAGATGATAACTAAGGCAGGTCAAGTATGCTAGGATATAAAACGAATACGAAACACTTCTAAAAACACATATGGTGGCAAAGTTCTTGTTGCGCATAGTCGAGTTCGTTACATGTGATAATCACTCCCATCGTGTCTATCCACCAACTTACAACTAATTCAAGAATTTATTAATGAATAAGCACTAATAATAGACTAAATTTATTATTCGCTAGAAGTCGAGGTACATAATATGCGAGTAGCAACTAAAAATATAGAAGCCTCTAACGGATAAATCAATTATTAGAAACCGATGAACACGAAGATTGATCAAAAGATGAAATCCTAACCCAGCGTCTACCCATTAACTCGCATGTTTACTTTTTTAAGGTTTAAGTTTTCTACAGGAAAGAGCCTTTGCTCTGATACCATAATTGTCACACCCCAACCTGGAACAGGCTGACGTGTTACTCTTACAGATATCAAATCCAAAAACCAATCCATAATATTAAAATGAAAAGATCCTAATCACCATTTAATACATTGTAGCACTAAATTAATGAATCATGCTTGTTCAACTTCTTTTAACGCTCTTCACTGATTCCCCAATATCCCATATTACCTGCGAAACAAATAAGACAACACAACAAAAGAAAATACGGCTGAGCCAAAAATTGCCTAGTAACGGAGGAATCAACAGTACAAGTAAATTCAACGCAGCGGAAAAGCAAGACATAAAAGAACTAAGACCGAAGTGAACATACGAAAGGGAAAATGAAAACCAAACGAACTCTATTTCAAACTCGAAAACAAACTTATATCGAAACAATTGCTGAACATAATCGGAGGCAAAACCTGATACTTGACCGGAACATAATCAGACACATACCGAAACATATAAGAACAATATCAAAAACATATTATAACAGATACATATATCAAACTACGTGACTATAGATACAAATAAAGTAAGTCACGTCAAACGGAAGCACCCACGAGCCTAAACAAACTTACAAACTGGTACATAGCTAGCTAGTCCATGCACCTATGAGACGGTGAGTGTGGCGTACACCCATTATTCCAATCTCCACAAAACATAAACATATAACAGAAATCAGAATCGGATCTAGGATATATCCATACGCCTCTTGTAACACCCCAACCGATGGTGGAAACATCGGGATGTCACGTATTGATGATTGTTTCAGTAGCACATGGTATAAATTGAATTTTAAATAATTTATTCATAACATAAATATTCAAATTGAAATGATGTTTAGAAATCCCAAATACATGATAACAAATAAAGCAATAACTTCAAAATAAACTTCATAATAATCCTCATGCATACTCTAAGCCTCAACTTCGTTGTTACCTGAAACATGTTAATTTTGAAAATATTTTTGGGTCAACAAAAGTTGGTGAGAATTACATAGGTTTTGATAATCGAATAAAACTTGTACAATTCAAGTGTCATGGCAAGTCTAGTCCATATGTGAAAACATACTAGAAGTAAATCGAGTGCATAATCAACCCTTGTGACTGTTATATTGTGGTCCATCCCATACGCTCATGGTTCACTCGATTATGTTATGCGATAACAATCACCCACGCTACCTTTGTAGGAGGCACGTATCTGGGTGGGATTGTCAGTCCAATAGATCTATCATTGTATACCGTCGGCTGATTAATGTTAATGATTATGCTAGAATTGTGCTTACCCTAGTCATGTTTAAGACATAATGCAACATAGAAAAACACATAGACACTTTATGATTGAATTGCATATAGAATGTTGTAACATGTTTCACCCAAAAATAGTGAATAATAGAAAAGGGGCTATGTAAAACTCACCTTAGCAAAATGTTATGTCTTGTGAAAATAGAGTATGTGTTGCCCAACAACGCCAAGTATTATCCTATAATTAAGGTAATAAATATGTCTAAGTCTTTCTAGTCTACAAATATATTCTAGGACTTCGAATTGGGGATAAGTGCTCGTTTGATTACTAAATAAAATGTTTGATAAATAAGAGAAATTTGACAAATAAATAAACAAAAGTCTTTTTGAAAATTTTAAATTAAAGATGGTCACAATGATAAGTTTTAAGTATGAAAATAATTTTTATAAAATTATTTTCTTAAAAATAGAATATTAAATCTATTTATTACAAATTGTCAAAATATAACTTTTAATATTTAAAAATATTAAATTTACAGAATTATTAATTTAAAAATTGTATTTCTGTTCCAAATAATCAGAAATAATTTATATAAAATTTTGGTGCAAAAATATTGAAAAATGAATTTATTATGATTTATTTATGATTAAAACTAACAAAAATTGATTAAAAATATTAAATAAATGATTTTTCAGAAATAAAAATCATTTCAGAAAAGTTTATTGTTATAAGAACTCAGAATAATTTTTGTGGAAATTTATAAAATTGTTTTGATATTTTTATAGAATTTTATAAATAAAATAGAATAAACTTGAATTATTTATTATATATATTAAATAAATAAACTTTTGAAAATTAAAAATTGTATGTTAAACTTTTTCACTAGATTAACATAAAATAATTTTTGTAGAATTTATAAAAGAGTTTTAGTATTTAAAATGAATTTTAAAAAATATAAAGGAATATATATATATATATATATATATATATACTTAAGTAAAAAGAATGTTTGTTGATGCCATGGATCGAACCCGGGCCCTAGGCCGGTTCGTTGGTTTTAAATCACAAGCCCAGACCAACTGGTCTGGACCCTGAGAACGTTTGATTTCTGATTGATTTAATTAAATACTATAAGGGAAATCTAATTTATATTCAACTAGTCTATTGCCCGCGTGGACACGCGGTTCAATAACTAACAATTATTTGGAGCGGTAAAACCTATAAACAAATATCACTAAATATTTTCTTATACACCACATTTTTTGTTTTAGTCTTGACATTCCAATCATTATCTAGTATAAGTAATTTCACCCATGCCCTGCTTTTAACTCTTATCAATGCGACAAAAAGTTGGCCATGTGAGAATACAGGGTCTCTTAAATACAATCCAACCTTTGATAGAGACTATCCTTGGCTTTTATTGGTGGTCATTGCGAAACATACGGATATTGAATTGACGCCTTTAGAACTTCACTGGAATCTTGTTATCAGATGGTATTTGAGGAGTATTATCTAGTAAAAAATAAATAGTAGTGAAAAATATTTCTGATAAAATGTTAAAAGTAAGACACCGTTTGAGTCAGATCATTCAAAATTCGAATTAAATGTTATAATTAAGTCTAATTGTTGTCGTTATAGATATTAAAATATGAAATTATATAGTTAAATAGAACATTTAATATTTGAATACTTATAAAGTTTAACTAAAATCTATCAATTCAAATTCTTGTATTAAAAATTTGAATTTTAACTTGTAACTAATTTAAGAAATTTATAACTAAAACTATTATTTGTTAAATTTCAAAACAATTATTTGTTAAATTTTAAATATATTAGGAAATCTTTAATTATAATATCTCTATTTTAATGATCATAGTAGGATTAATTGTTACGATTATGAATTTAAATTCAAAGTTTGAAATTTTTTTAAAATATTCAGATAATTCAAAATTTGAATTAAATGTTATAATTAAGTCTTATTGTTACCATTATTATCCAAAATGTAAATTTTTATAATGTTAAAAAATTTTAAAAATTAAAATTATAGATATCGAAATATGAAATTATATACTTAAATAGAACATTTAATATTTGAATATTTATAAAGTTTAATTGAAATCTATCAATTCAAATTCTAGTAATCAAATTTGAAAGATTCAAATCATTCAGAAATTTGAATTAAATATTTTAGATGTGTTAATTAAATCTAAATCTAAATGTTACCATAAATCTTAAATTCAAAATTTTCAGATTAAATATTTAAATAAAACATGTAGTATTCAAATATTTTTAAAGTTTAACGGAAATCTACAATTTCAAATTCTAGTATTTAAAATTGTAATTTTTATTTGTAATTAATTTGAGAAAGTTACAACCAAAATTATTAATTGTTGTATTTTAATTATATTAGTAAATCATAATTTAAAGATAATAAATATGTATAATGGTTACCGTTATTGATTTTAATTCAATTTTTTTTAAAGATTAAGTCATTCAAAATGTGTAATTAAAAACATAATTAGTGTGTGTAATTTCTTACCATTATTAAACGAAATTTGAAATTTTGTCTAATTAGAATTTAAATATTTCGAATTTGAAATTTGAAATTGATAATTCTTTATAATCATATTAACGAAAATAATATGTAAACATATTTTATTTACCAAAAATAAATATACAAAATTGATTATATATGAGGTAAATCAGGCGTATTAATTTTTTTTATAAAAATTCAAATTTAAATTTCTTTATAAAACAGTTATATATATATATATATATATATATATATATATATATATATATATATATGATTAATAATTAATAATAACTCGATTATGTTTAAAAATTATTAATCAAATT
The DNA here is from genome assembly GCA_030844895.1 of Ambrosia x helenae. Classification (NCBI taxonomy): domain Eukaryota; kingdom Viridiplantae; phylum Streptophyta; class Magnoliopsida; order Asterales; family Asteraceae; genus Ambrosia; species Ambrosia x helenae. The sequence continues at coordinate 108,065,441 of CM061228.1, read as the reverse complement.
GAAATCATAATTATTAAAATTAAATGTTTTCAAAATTGTGCAAACCATGATAAATGCTAATTATAACCTAAAAATAGTAATTTGACAAATCTACTAATTAACCATTTATTTGTCTCTTTAAATGTAGTTGACTTTAAAAACGGATGTTTTTTAAATTTTAGTTTTTGAATGCATAAAAATAAATTAATTCTGATGAAAATGTTAAAGTCTAAAATCTACCAAAAATAGTTTGACAGTTACAAATAGAGTGATTGTAATTTACATAAAAAAATCGTTACTTTGACTTTGTTATTAATAATTTAAGAAAAAATTACTATGTTTTCAAACATTCTAATTAATATTATTCTAAATCACAAATCTATACATATAAAAGTCAAACATTTCCATACTTGGACATAAAACCTTTAAGATTTAAATTTTTTTTATCAAATTGTGTAATAAATATCATTTTGACTACTAACAACTGTTTATATGGTCAAATTTTTGAATTTGGAATGGGCGTAAATATAGTTAATATATAATTATTTTACCAAAATTTACGTTTTGATTAATATACAAAACATAATTTTGAAAAAATAAATCAGGGATAATTATAAAAAAAGATTTGAACAATATAGAAAAGTAACCTAGGAAATTAAACAATTAATGAACAAAATAATAATGAGAAGGAAAACTTACAACCGATTGAGTGGAGTGCCTGCAACAATGGGTTAGAAGAAGAAATAAAAAAAAACCCCAATGAAATAACAACCCTGTTTTCATTTGAATTTAAATAACACAAACATGAAATACTGAAACAAAAAAAATACAAAAATCATACCAAAACATAACAGAACTTAGAGATTGAAGCACAACTATAAAGAAGATTACCTGAGATAGAGAAGTAATAATACAATCAAGAGAAACAAAAGAGCAGAGGTTGAATGATATTTATTTAATGACTTAGATATTAAAAGTATTAATACAATAAAGAGAATACGAAGAAGAAAATTACCTTTGATGCGTGATTAGGAAATTTTGGAGGAAGATAATGGTTAGGAAATGGATTTGCAGAGAATGATGTTTGAAACAATTTTTACTCAAATGATTTTGGCAAAGATTTTTCATCCAATGATTTTTGTTGCGGGCATAGAGGATGTTCAGAACAATTTATACTCAAAATCTAAAAAGAAAAACTGAACAAATCTAGATAAAAACAGAGCAATTCAAAATGAGATTTATATCCTATGATAGAAGAAAGGTTTTGAAAAGGAAGAATATAAGGGAATGAATGTTTTAAAAATACATATTTAATGATTCCTAATTTATGTCACTTTCTTTTCCCATTCTCATTTATTGTTTTTTGTTTTATAAAAAAAAAGAAAAAAAGACAGAAATTATATTTTTGTAATTTTGTAATAATAATATAATTTTTTTTCCCCGAAAATTAAAAAACCAAAGGAAAAAATACGAAAATTAGCATTGTTAATATATCTAACTTGTATTCCAAGGGAGAAATAATATGTGACCTAAATTGTAAATATAATAAATATTTTTTTTTCTGAATTAATATCGAAAGTAAATGGCTTCATAATTTATATTATAATGCCTTCCTAATTTATATTTTAATTACAAAAATAATATGCTGAAAAAAAGTTTATGCTGTAATAAATAAAAATTAACAATATAAAAAATACATTATTTTAATTATTAATTATAATAAAATTTATGAATGAAATTGTCTATACCGAATAAATACATAAAGTTACTGATTGTCCATACCGAATAAATTGCATTATTTTCGTCAGATTTAAAAAATAATGAAAATTAATCAATTCTTAATTTATGAACACAATAAATAATATGCCGAAAATAAACAATTAATCCGTAATAAATATATAAATAAATATAAAATTAACAAATTTAATGATTACTAAAAATACCATTCCTCATTTAATGAATGATTTTTGTTTTTAAAAAAATGAAAACTCTTAAAAATTACATGGTTTTGCCATGTGGCACAATATGGAGGTGATTAAAAAGGAACTTGGAATGAGGGAATGCCATGTGTACACATTGAGTTTTGTTTATTAGATGTATAGATTAAAAAGAAAAAGGTTAAAACCGTTCAAGTGGGACTCGAACCCGCGTGTGTGGACAAACAAACATCAGACACAACCACTTGATCTAGATCAGTGGTTGTGTTTGATTCCAGTTTATTTAAAATAAAACACTTCATGCTGAAACGTGTTCTTCCCCAATTTCACGATTCGAGCCCTAGCTTTTACAATTGTCTGATTCACACAACAATAACCCAATTAATCAGAGGGTTATTGTTGTGTGAATGCCGATGAATAAAACCCACAAGACAAACATTACTTACAATAACAAATCGTGTGATTTTGCTCGGTCAACAGAAAAAGTCAACTACGAACAAGAATACTTCGAATGATGATTTAATACAGAAATTGAAGGTTGAGAGAGAGTTTTTGGCGAGTTTAGAGTGTTGTGGAAGGTCCAATTTATAGGGAGATGGGTTGGATGAACGATTTGGTAAGTTGACCTTGTGTTTATGGTGATGACGCGTAAATGGTTATAATTGGCATGATTTGGCCATCAATACAGCGTGTAAGGGACGCGAATTCAACCAATCAATCATCAATCATTCCTAAACTGGATCCATACGCGTTCGATTAGGTTAATTTTGGTAGATTGGTGTCACAGTTGACTTTCCTAGTCAACTGTGAAGAACCATACTCGTGATATAATAATTATAAGCTGGAATTAGAACAAGAAGTGTGGGTAGATCAGATGGTGATGTTGTTTGTGTTTGTGACCCGGCTTGGGGCGCGGGTTCGATTCCCAGCCCAAGCATTATATTTTTTTGACATTAAACTATATATATATATATATATGTATATTATATATAATTAATATAATATTAGGGTTCCAAATGCGTCACAATAATAATTAAAAGCGAATAATAATAATGAAACTTGACGTTTTCATTCATGATAATAGTAACGTACAAGTATAAATGCGTAATGTTACAGTCTCCCCTACTTTTAGGAACTTCGTCCCGAAGTTGGAGTTGGAGAGTTTGGTGGAAATAGATGTGGGAATTTGGACTTCATCTGGTCTTTACGTTCCCAAGTGAACTCTGGACCTCGATTAGATTCCCAACGAACCTTAACGATCGGAATGCGACTGCGCTTGAGTTTCTTGACTCCAGTATCAACGATCTCGACGGGTTTCTCAATAATGTGCATAGTTTCATCGATTTGCACATCTTCAAGAGGAACATGGAGGTTCTCATCTGCTAAGCATTTCTTGAGATTCGAAACATGAAAAGTTGGGTGAACATTGCTTAGCTCAGGTGGAAGATCAAGTTTGTAAGCCACTTTTCCAATCCTGTCAAGAATTTTGAATGGGCCTACATATCGAGGAGCTAGTTTTCCCTTTCTACCGAAACGAATCACACCTTTCCAAGGGGATACCTTAAGAAGTACAAGGTCCCCAACTTGAAATTCCAAGGGTTTACGACGTTTATCAGCATAACTCTTCTGACGACTTCTAGCCTTGAGAAGATTATCCTGAATGAGTTGGATTTTGTCTGTGGTTTCCTGGATTAGTTCGGGTCCAGTGATCCGGGCTTCACCAACCTCAGTCCAACAGACAGGTGAACGACATTTACGACCATAGAGTGCCTCGAAAGGAGCCATGTTAATGCTGGCATGATAACTGTTGTTGTATGAAAACTCGACCAAAGGAAGATGAGAATCCCATGCGCCACCAAAATCGATGACACATGCCCTGAGCATATCCTCAAGTGTCTGGATAGTCCGTTCAGTCTGACCATCTGTTTGAGGGTGATAAGCAGTGCTCAGGTTCAACTTGGTACCCAAAGCGTCTTGTAAAGAATCCCAAAAGTGAGAGGTGAAACGACCATCACGATCAGAGATAATGTCCAAAGGTATACCATGACGACATACGATTTCACTTACGTACATCTTTGCCAACCTTTCTACAGAATACTTCTCACGAATAGGTAAGAAGTGGGCTGACTTGGTCAAACGATCGACGATTACCCAAATACTGTCAAAACCTTTGGGTGTACGAGGGAGTTTAGTGATGAAGTCCATTGCTATGCTCTCCCATTTCCATACAGGAATTTCTGGTTGTTCGAGCATACCAGATGGTCGTTGATGTTCAGCCTTGACCTTTGAACAAGTGAGGCATTTTGCAACGAAAAGAGCAATATCTTTCTTCATACCAGGCCACCAATATGAATAACGAAGATCTTGGTACATCTTGTAAGCTCCAGGATGAATAGAATAACGAGACTTATGAGCCTCGTTCATGAGGAAGGTACGAAGATCATCACGGTCAGGAATCCAAAGTCGATTAAGAAAATAGAGTAGACCATCAGGTTTGGTTTCAAGTTGAGTCTCAGCACCACAAGACAATTCGTCGTACATGTTACCTTGGGTGACTGAAGTTTGTTGAGCCTGGAGGATACGATCCTGAAGATCAGTACGAACTCTCGCACAATGAAGTTTGATACGCTCTTTACGACTGAGTGCGTCAGCCACAACATTCGCTTTGCCAGGATGGTAGCGAATTTCGCAATCATAGTCGTTAAGTAACTCAACCCAACGCCGTTGCCTCATGTTAAGATTTTTCTGGTCGAAGACATGTTGGAGACTTTTGTGGTCCGTGAAAACCACGCATTTGGTTCCATAAAGATAGTGTCTCCAAATCTTAAGAGCAAAGACGACAGCGCCCAATTCAAGATCATGGGTGGTATAATTCTTTTCGTGAGTCTTGAGTTGTCTAGACGCATAAGCAATATCCTTTCCTCGTTGCATGAGAACACAACCAAGACCTTGGTTTGATGCATCACAATAGACCACGAAGTCATCATTACCATCAGGTAGAGACAGGATAGGAGCTTCACAGAGTTTCAGCTTGAGAGTTTCAAATGCTTCCTCTTGCTTTGGTCCCCACTCATAGGGTTTACCCTTGTGAGTTAAGGCAGTGAGAGGAACATCGATCTTAGAGAAGTTGGCAATGAATCGACGATAATAACCAGCCAAACCAAGGAAGGAACGGACTTCTGTTGGAGTTTTAGGAACACTCCAATCCTTCACAGCTTCGATCTTTGCAGGATCAACATGAATTCCGTCCTTATCAATGACATGTCCCAAAAATTGAACTTCCTTAAGCCAAAATTCACATTTCGAGAACTTGGCATACAGTTGTTCTTTCTTTAGGAGACCCAAAATGGAGTGAAGATGTTGTTCGTGATCGGATTTTGATTTTGAGTAAATCAAAATGTCATCGATGAAGACGATCACGAATTTGTCGAGGTAGGGTCTACAAACCCGATTCATTAAATCCATAAATACTGCGGGAGTGTTGGTCAATCCAAAAGGCATGACAATGAATTCATAGTGACCATAACGTGTACGAAAGGCTGTCTTGGGAATGTCTTCATCGTGGACTCTAAGCTGATGATAACCAGAACGAAGATCAATCTTCGAGAAGTGGGTTGCTCCTTGAAGTTGATCGAAAAGATCGTCAATCCTAGGCAATGGATAACGATTCTTGATGGTGAGTTTGTTGAGTTCACGATAGTCAATACACATCCTGAGAGATCCATCTTTCTTCTTAACGAACAAGACAGGGGCTCCCCATGGAGAAGAACTGGGGCGAATGAAACCTTTATCAGAAAGTTCCTGTAGTTGACTGGCAAGTTCTTGCATCTCAGAGGGTGCAAGACGATAAGGAGCTTTGGCGACAGGATTAGCACCAGGAACAAGATCAACTCTAAATTCCACTTGTCGAGTAGGAGGCAAACCAGGTAAATCCTCTGGAAAGACTTCAGGATAGTCCTGAATGATTGGGATGTCTTGGATACTTTTGCCCTTTTCCTTCTTTTCTATCACGTTAGCTAAGAAAGCTGTATACCCCTTTCGTAAGTATTTTTGGGCAGTAGTACAAGACATGAGCTTAAGCTCGCCACAAGCCTTCTCACCATAGATCTTCAAAATCTCACCAGATTCGAGAGGAATTCGAATGACTTTCTCAAAACACAGAATTTCAGCACGATGGGTTGACAACCAGTCCATGCCTACTATGACATCAAAACTTCCAAGATGCATAGGGATGAGATCGATAGAGAAAGTATGTTCGTCGAGGTTCAGCACACAGTTACGAATAATAGAGTCGATCGAGATAGACTTCCCATTAGCTACCTCTACCACTAAAGGTTCCTCTAGGTTAGTTTGGGGTAAGTTAAGTAAAGGTTCAAACTTCAGTGATACAAATGATTTATCAGCTCCCTAATCAAATAATATAGATGCATAGTGGTTATTAATGAGAAACGTACCATTCACCACCTCGTTGTTGTCACGGGCCTGGTTAGCATTGAGGTTGTAGGCGCGACCTCGAGCACCTTGGTTCTGGTTGCGGTTCTGGTTTTGGTTGCGGTTTTGGTTCTGGTTCTGGTTTTGGTTACGATTGGGGCAAGTATTGATATAGTGGTCTGGGCTGCCACACTCGTAGCACTGACCACGAGCTGGTCTGTTGTTTTGTTGGTTGGGAGCTGGGGCATTGTTGTTTTGGGCAGCAGGGCCGTTAGCAGGAGGAGCTCGGCAGATGTTCACAAGGTGACCATACCTTTGACACTTAGTGCAAAAACGACATGGCTTCTGTGCTGGATGATGGTATTTGCAAGTGTTGCACAAGGGGTGAGGTCCGGTGTATGGTTTCTTGGCTGGGTTTTGTGCTGCAGGTGGGGTGGTAGCAACCATGTAGTTTCTAGCCTTGCGCTTCTTGTTGTTTGAGGTCTCGGGCTTAACCTCAATAGCGGGCTGAGGAGTGTCTTTTGCCGCAGTCTTCTTAGTGTTCTTGCGGAAAAGAGTACCGTTCTTCACATGATTATCAGTGAGAGTAGCCGCCAGACGTTTGGCTTCCTCCAAGGTGGCAGGATTCCTTCCCCACACTGTGTCCTGGATTTGCATGGGTAGACCACGATATACTTCTCGATGGCTACAGGCAGGGGAGTGACATTATGGGGCAAAATAAGCTAAGCTCGTGAAAGCGGGTATTGTAGGCAAGGTTTTCCCCACTATCTTGAGCAAGGGTGTGGAACTCATCTTCTAGCTTCTTAACCTCGTTGCGGGGACAGAACTCGTCTTTCATAACCTCCTTGACTTGATCCCATGTCATGGCAAGTGCAACTTCGGCTCCACGGGTGCACTTTTCCTCATTCCACCAAGTGAGTGCTCGTTTGTGAAGAACACTCATGGCGTAACGAACCTTAAAGTTGTCGGGGCACTCACTGTTAATGAAGGTATTCTCAATACCCTCGAACCATTGTAGGAGTCCTGTAGCTCCTTCTTCTCCACTGAACTTAGGGGGATTACAGGAATTAAAGTGCTTAAGAGTGCAGGCTGGGAGACCATTCTCGTTCCCGTTGTGGTTTCCATTTCCGTTTCCGTTGCCGTTACCGTTCCCGTTGCCGTTACCGTTCCCGTTGCCGTTACCGTTCATCTGGATGACTTGAGCTAGTAAGTTAGGAACCAGAGTCGCGATTTGCTGCGCCATTTGTTGAGAAATGATCGCAGCCAGTTGGGCATCAACACCATTGTTGTTGTTGTTATTGTTGTTGTGGTTAGCGTCGTGGTTGTTGCTATTCACATCATCTTGATTGTCACCACTGTTAAGGCGAGTGCTGCGACGTGGAGGCATGATCTGTAAGAGACACAATGAAATGAATGAGATTATATAAGGAATGTTATCATTTATTCATTAATTAAAACGAATAAACGAAAACGTTGACTTATCAAAGATTCTAGATTCTAATAACATATGAAGACATGCTTTAGCCTATAAGTGAACACTCATCCCGAGAATTCCCAGGTAGGCATCCGGGTCCCTCGTCTGATTGGGATATATGCGCAATGCCAGCCTAGACAGAAGACTCAGAATACAGGCGTTCACCCTTCCAGATTGCACGTGTTCGTTATTAAAATCTAGAACTTTGACGGGATCTCAAGGTGGTTCAGGTTAAACCTGAGGATTTTGTCCTATTAATCTAATGGTGGATCAGGATTGCAGCAGACGAATAAGAGTAGTCACTTGTAGGCTTAGGGTTGTATAGGATAGGGATAAGATTAAGGAAGCAATTAGGATTTCAAGTAAAGGAAGCAAGTACTATTTAAGTCCCTAAGGTTATAGTCTAGATTATTTTCTAATAACCTAATTCCCTATAACCAAGGCTCTGATACCAATCTGTAACACCCCAACCGATGGCGGAAACATCGGGATGTCACGTATTGATGATTGTTTCAGTAGCACATGGTATAAATTGAATTTTAAATAATTTATTCATAACATAAATATTCAAATTGAAATGATGTATAGAAATCCCAAATACATGATAACAAATAAAGCAATAACTTCAAATAACTTCAAAATAAACTTCATAATAATCCTCATGCATACTCTAAGCCTCAGCTTCGTTGTTACCTGAAACATGTTAATTTTGAAAATATTTTTGGGTCAACAAAAGTTGGTGAGAATTACATAGGTTTTGATAATCGAATAAAACTTGTACAATTCAAGTGTCATGGCAAGTCTAGTCCATATGTGAAAACATACTAGAAGTAAATTGAGTGCATAATCAACCCTTGTGACTGTTATATTGTGGTCCATCCCATACGCTCATGGTTCACTCGATTATGTTATGCGATAACAATCACCCACGCTACCTTTGTAGGAGGCACGTATCCGGGTGGGATTGTCAGTCCAATAGATCTATCATTGTATACCGTCGACTGATCAATGTTAATGATTATGCTAGAATTGTGCTTACCCTAGTCATGGTTAAGACATAATGCAACATAAAAAAAACACATAGACACTTTATGATTGAATTGCATATAGAATGTTGTAACATCTTTCACCCCAAAAATAGTGAATAATAGAAAAGAGGCTATGTAAAACTCACCTTAGCAAAATGTTATGTCTTGTGAAAATAGAGTATGTGTTGCCCAACAACGCCAAGTATTACCCTATAATTAAGGTAATAAATATGTCTAAGTCTTTCTAGTCTACAAATATATTTTAGGGCTTCGAATTGGGGATAAGTGCTCGTTTGGTTACTAAATAAAATGTTTGATAAATAAGAGAAATTTGACAAATAAATAAACAAAAGTCTTTTTGAAAATTTTAAATTAAAGATGGTCACAATGATAAGTTTTAAGTATGAAAATAATTTTTATAAAATTATTTTCTTAAAAATAGAATATTAAATCTATTTATTACAAATTGTCAAAATATGACTTTTAATATTTAAAAATATTAAATTTACAGAATTATTAATTTAAAAATTGTATTTCTGTTCCAAATAATCAGAAATAATTTATATAAAATTTTGGTGCAAAAATATTGAAAAATGAATTTATTATGATTTATTTATGATTAAAACTAACAAAAATTGATTAAAAATATTAAATAAATGATTTTTCAGAAATAAAAATCATTTCAGAAAAGTTTATTGTTATAAGAACTCAGAATAATTTTTGTGGAAATTTATAAAATTGTTTTGATATTTTTATAGAATTTTATAAATAAAATAGAATAAACTTGAATTATTTATTATATATATTAAATAAATAAATTTTTGAAAATTAAAAATTGTATGTTAAACTTTTTCACTAGATTAACATAAAATAATTTTTGTAGAATTTATAAAAGAGTTTTAGTATTTAAAATGAATTTTAAAAAATATAAAGGAATATATATATATATATATATATATATATATACACACTTAATTAAAAAGAATGTTTGTTGATGCCATGGATCGAACCCAGGCCCTAGGCCGGTTCGTTGGTTTTAAATCACAAGCCCAGACCAACTGGTCTGGACCCTGAGAACGTTTGATTTCTGATTGATTTAATTAAATACTATAAGGGAAATCTAATTTATATTCAATTAAAAAGAAAAAGGTTAAAACCGTTCAAGTGGGACTCGAACCCGCGTGTGTGGACAAACAAACATCAGACACAACCACTTGATCTAGATCAGTGGTTGTGTTTGATTCCAGTTTATTTAAAATAAAACACTTCATGCTGAAACGTTTTCTTCCCCAATTTCACGATTCGAGCCCTAGCTTTTACAATTGTCTGATTCACACAACAATAACCCAATTAATCAGAGGGTTATTGTTGTGTGAATGCCGATGAATAAAACCCACAAGACAAACATTACTTACAATAACAAATCGTGTGATTTAATACAGAAATTGAAGGTTGAGAGAGAGTTTTCAGCGAGTTTAGAGTGTTGTGAAAGGTCCAATTTATAGGGAGATGGGTTGTATGAACGATTTGGTAAGTTGACCTTGTGTTTATGGTGATGACGCGTAAATGGTTATAATTGGCATGATTTGGCCATCAATACAGCGTGTAAGGGACGCAGATTCAACTAATCAATCATCAATCATTCCTAAACTGGATCCATACGCGTTCGATTAGGTTAATTTTGGTAGAATAGTGTCACAGTTGACTTTCCTAGTCAACTGTGAAGAACCATACTCGTGATATAATAATTGTAAGCTGGAATTAGAACAAGAAGTGTGGGTAGATCAGATGGTGATGTTGTTTGTGTTTGTGACCCGGCTTAGGGCGCGGGTTCGATTCCCGGCCCAAGCATTATATTTTTTTGACATTAAACTATATATATATATATATATGTATATTATATATAATTAATATAGTATTAGGGTTCCAAATGCGTCACAATAATAATTAAAAGCGAATAATAATAATGAAACCTGACGTTTTCATTCATGATAATAGTAACGTACAAGTATAAATGCGTAATGTTACACCTCTAAGGGACCATGTTAAAGACGCCGTGATTTTGATTACGCACTGTCACGGAAAGTGTTCATGTCGTTGACGCCCCAACGAAAAGTCAGAAATAGAGTGCTCGGGTGACAGAGTACAAAAGCTAAGGCCATGTAAATAATTACAGGCAAACTAAACATGACACTAACTGGAACATGCGACCATGAGTACAAGTCAGAGGTATGACATGCTATGACACACTAACAAACAAATTGACAAATACACACCGACCCAAATAACGAACCAAATACAAACCGATGATACGTATAAAACGATGACAAGAAGACTCTAAACAAAGACGTAAGTCCATACTACAAAGTAACGGACGCAAATTTATACTATAATGAAAAGACCAAAGAATCCGTACCTTCTTTTAATCAACCAACGCAAAAGTAAAAGCAATTAAGTTGTCTCAAGTCTTGCGAGAGCCTATTTTAATTAGTATCCAAATTAAGCTTACGAAACAAAATATACTTGTAAGTTTTCTTAAAATATTTTCATTCCGGGGACGGTACCTTTTTGGTTAAGTTCTTTAAGAATAATATATTCATTTAAGGAGTTTGCATTTTCAATTACCATAAATATGATGCATGCGAATATAACAGTGGGGACATTTCATAAAACTAATTTTGACAAAACATAAAATATAGTTACATAATAGTAGTACACTAATTTATTTATATTAATAAAATGGTTTAGAAACATAACCTTGGATGAAATAGAATTCAATTTATTTAACGAACTTAAATACCATGATGGGAACCTAGTCGCCGGAAATCAAAACGAGCCAGACTTGAATTACATATATATATATTCACGAAAGATGGTTCGATTCGCAAACCTGAATAGAAATCGAATTAGTTGGATGACGGAACGCTAACGGAAATCAAAGGCAACGAAGTTGTTGGTTGTTATTACTAGAAAACGAGTCAAGGCGGCAGGCGGTTGCGGTGTGGCGTGATTTGTTCGCCCATGGAGAGGTGGTCAGGAATGTACGCCGGTGTATCTTAAGCAAAATAATCGACTCTAGAAACGGGGTTGCAAGTTTAATAAGAAAATGAAGGTCGGTGCTATCGCGTAACCGACTCCCAAAAGATCGGTACGTTTGTTTGATATAAATCAAAATTTAAATATAGGCTTTGGTGATAACAATAAAAGAAAACGATATATATGGACAAAACGTAAAGTGTGTACACATTGAATTTAATCAGCACAAATCATTTGAGTATTATATTAATTCTTATTATTTTTTTAATGGCAACAATACATGATCAGTTAATGTCTATTGTAATCCAGTAAATAAAATTTAATGCTAATCTAAATAAAAATTTTCAATGCATGGTTAATTTAGATTTAGGTTTTTTTTTTGAAGGGCGAAAAATAAAAATAAAAATAGATGATCAAGTATTTATTTACTATACATAACATGCATACTTTGTCACTTTGATTTTTCTTGAATATTATTATACCTTGTAGTTTGATTAAACAATTAATATAATTTTAGTTTATCTAAAATTTTTATAACATAATCTCTATACTTATTTTGCTACTATTGTTCAAATCATTTTACAATATATATAATATAATATAACGTTACAATGTGACATGATAATAATAATATCTATTAAGGTATTTATTATTTTTAGGTCTACAAAATTTTGGATGTTACACTTTGCACTTACTCGAGTCTCGATCTAATTTACCTTGAGTGATTCAATGTTAATAGTTTGGGTTCTTGGGTTGTGATGAGTTTATGCGCGCGAAGATAAATTGAACGGTGATGTTACTTTGGCGCGGCAGGGTTGGTGGATGGTTGGTATTCACTTGCACACCCCCCTGCAGCCATGATCACAATCTTTGATCGCGTTATATTAATGTATCCAGCTTATCATGTTTTGTAGAGGCGTAAGGCTAAAAGCATTAAGGTATAATCGTTTTTATCGTCAATCTTGGATATGGTATATGAATACATATTAGGTGACTTTTGACTCGTTTAACAATGAAGGGACTCTAATCACTCTACTGTTTTTTTTAAATGCAAATGCAATACCTGCGACTTTCATTCTCTTTACCAGCGAATGACCTTTGACCCGCTGATCTTATCCATGAATTCGAATAGGCTGTTTTGTTATTTTACTCTTAAATACATGTAATCTTTATTCCTTGAACCTCATAGTGGGCATTTGCTATTTTCAGGGGTACTGGACTGTTTCATAAGCTACCAAGTGAACCTAATAATTATGCACTCCTCTGTTATGAAGGTATGATTAACTCCTAATTTGTTTAATTACTCAATTATGTCTAAAGTACTACCCAAGAATATAGAGTGCTTTGTTATATAATGAATTAGAGCAAAAGGAAAAAATAATTTAGAGGACAGTTTTTTAAGCATATGGTACATTGAACAAAAACAATTTTTTTTTACTTTTTTGTTTCAATTGTTGAAGGAAACAAAGCGATGTGTCCGAGTTGTACCGAACCTACTTTCATAATAGTCTTTAACCTATTGTTTTGGATCCATTTGACATGTTTGGTCACGTTCTACTATTTTACTTCCAGAACTTTTATAAATTGATCACGGATCACGTTTGGGTTTCACGTCTTTAAGTGTCTCCGGGTTAGGTTCTTGTCTTTGACAAGAATAAATATATAGGTCGTGTTCGAGTTCATAGATTCAACCCGCCAACCCGGTACAATCTTCTAAATTGCTGACCAACAAAAGTGTTTTTTTCCCTGCTGCCTAATCTTGAGTAGGTTTTCTTGCATTAACACGATAGTGTACTAACAATCTCACCATATACAAACTTAAATTAAAGTGGTTCTCCTGTGAATACATCTTCATTATATCTCATGGGCTGTTATGTGCGTGCAGAGATGATGAGTTTGATCTTGATCCCGAAAACATAATGCTCGTGGATGCCATCTGGCTGTCTTCTTAGGTACTGAAGACTTTAATGTTAACAAGTTCATGGTTATTTGCATTCACACAAAATTTTTACTTTAAAATTTCTTATCTTTAAGTAGAGTTGGCAAAATTGACATGTCATGCTGGTGGGGTAATGGATCAAAATTAGTAATTCTTGTTGATTTGTAAATATAACTTATTTGTGTTTTATGTATTTGTGTTGTAAATATGAATATTAGTATGTATTATGTATGTTTCATAGAACAATATGTTAGGAACTTTAGATTAATAAGTAGGATGATCAAGAACAATGCAAATGGGTCAAAACAACTTGGATACAACAAGATCAAGGCTGCACGTTTGTGTTTCAAGGCTGGACATCATAGAACAAAGCTGCATACTTGCAAACTTAATCGAACAAAGGGACAGACCACAAACAGAAGCAAAACAGAAGGTTTCGAATGTTACAAAGAGGCTGAAAAGACCGAAATACCCTTACAGTTGTGACAGTTATTTTTGGCGCCAAGACTTAAGTCAAACCGGTGGGAATAATCATCACAACGGTTAACAAACAGATGTGTCTATTCGAAATGTTTATATACCAAGATAAGACACAATGGATCAGTTATCAAGATTGTAACATATCTACAATCCTCTCGCAAAACTTCCAGAATTCTTTGTGTTCTTTCAATCATTTGTACCAAACTTTGTATTATCCTATTCTATAAAATCATTTGTTTCAAGTGTATCGTGTATATCATTGTTATCTTGTTTAATTCCGCTGCAATATCAAGTTCTGGGCCAACAAATCTGGTATCAGAGCGAGGTTTTGTGGTTCAAATTTATCTGTTCATCATTCCTGTGTCAAGTTATCATCGATAATTGTTATAAAACGTTTCTGTTCACAGTCATCATATCTATTGTTCATAGTAATCAAATCTGTATTCTGTCTAATCTTTCTGATTAAGTTGTAATTGTCTTCATTCGAAGTCTGTTTCATTATTTCCTTAAAAGTCTTGAAATATTTGAGTCATATCAAGGTTTTAGTCGAATTCTGGAAAGAAAAGTCTGTTTGTTTTTCTGTCCGTTTTCTGTCTGTTCTATATCACATCAGAAAATTCCCTCGGTCATATTTCCTTAGTCATAAAAATCATTCGTAAATCATACAAAGTATGTCTGAGTCAACAGGGATCTCTTATACGGGACCAAGGCCACAATATTTGGCACGCTATAGACGAAAGAAAGAGAGACAAGCGGGACTAAGGAGAAGGGGTATTGAAACAAGGAAATGCTTCTATTGCAAACAACCGGGTCACTTAATTGGTGTGTGTGGCATAAAAGAAAGAAATGAGGGTGTGCAATTGATAAGAGATGCCATCAACATCGGGATTTCATACTATCCCGAGAAGTTATTTGGAAATGGTGAAGATTATATTCTTCAAGGATCCGACAATAGTTTGTGGAAGAATTTATGGTATGTAAGTCCTAATCTTCAAAATCATATTGCGGGTAATTTAGATTTCTTTCTCAAGTTAAAGAGATCTTTTGGGGTTGAAAGCAAGATTAGGAAAGAATTTGTATTCATAAGGGGGGGGGGGGGGTTGGAATTGTGAGCATTTCTGTTGAAGACCAACAATTGGTCATACCCAATGTGTTTTATTCAACGGATTTGGAAGACAACATACTAAGTCTTCCACAACTTATACTACAAGGATTTGTGGTAAAAATTGTGGGAAATTTTTGTGTTGTGGAAAATATGTTCAAAGACAAGAGTATGCAATTCCGTTTCATAGAAAACAATAGTGAGTCTAAAGAAGAAATATCGAAAGAAATAGAAAATAATGATGAGGATCATAATAGGATGAAGGATAACTATTTAAATAATTATTTTGAAACTAGTTCGGCCGAAGCTGATTCTATCATTAAGGGAGAAGATGAGATTGTTAAATATATAAATATAGACTCACTTGACAAGTGCATTGAGTTGTTGGACATAATAAATGATATGGAATTACCTTGGGCACATAGAAACATCCTTAAAGAACCATTCATACAAATGGTTTATTGGTTTCTAAAGGAATTCCTAGGAACAACGAATAGGCCAATTCCTCCAAGGTTTGAAAATGGGAAGTATGTTGAGTTGTATGATTTGTATATAATGGTGCAAAGAGAAGGTGGACATAGGCGAGTTTCTACATATAATATATGGGTTGTGATTGCAAAGGAATTGGGATTTGACTATGAGGACAAGGACATGATGAGAATCTTGTATGCACAATATCTTGATGTCTTAGATTGGCAATATATTGTCCATAAAAATGCCCGGAAAACAGCCGAGAAAATGATAAAAGAAAGGCTTGAAAGTAGTCAAGTTAGAAGGGTGAATACATCACCAAACATGTCAATGAATGATTCATCGTCAAGCAAAGAATTGAAGCCAAATGAAGAAGATTATGCATTGTACATGGGTGGTGATTGGAGGGCAGCAAAAAGGTACATGAAAAGAAGAAATTTCGACTTCACACAAGCCGAAATAGCCCTCAAAGAAGCCATTGAAACTCTACCAACAAGTCCCATGAGCCCTAGTTATATTTAGGGGCGAGTGTTGATTTGTAAATATAACTTATTTGTGTTTTATGTATTTGTGTTGTAAATATGAATATTAGTATGTATTATGTATGTTTTATAGAACAATATGTTAGGAACTTTAGATTAATAAGTAGGATGATCAAGAACAATGCAAATGGGTCAAAACAACTTGGATACAACAAGATCAAGGCTGCACGTTTGTGTTTCAAGGCTGGACATCATAGAACAAAGCTGCATACTTGCAAACTTAATCGAACAAAGGGACAGACCACAAACAGAAGTAAAATAGAAGGTTTCGAATGTTACAAAGAGGCTGAAAAGACCGAAATACCCTTACAGTTGTGACAGTTATTTTTTGCGCCAAGACTTAAGTCAAACCGGTGGGAATAATCATCACAACGGTTAACAAACAGATGTGTCTATTCGAAATGTTTATATACCAAGATAAGACACAATGGATCAGTTATCAAGATTGTAACATATCTACAATCCCCTCGCAAAACTTCCAGAATTCTTTGTGTTCTTTCAATCATTTGTACCAAACTTTGTATTATCCTATTCTATAAAATCATTTGTTTCAAGTGTATCGTGTATATCATTGTTATCTTGTTTAATTCCGCTGCAATATCAAGTTCTGGGCCAACAATTCTTGGTACATGTTGAAATCGGTCAGGTTGGGTTTGGAGCACCTTTTGGTCCAATATTTGTAGGTTTTTTAATGAAAAGTTTGCCAGTTAGATTTAATTACAATAGTTAATAAAACAATTCATGAGATATCCATTTAATATAAACTTTAGGTGACATTTGGCCCATTTGACGGTTTATGCTATTGTTTTTGTTTTATCCATTTGATATAATTACATAACCCGAATCGACCCATTTACAAGTAAATTGGTCAGAATTGACCTCTAATTTAACATATACTCATCATAGTATCTTTGTTATATTAGTAACATTGTTAAATTATGTAGGAGGAAAACAAGCACAAACACACAACGACAGCTAACAAAGAAGGTTAATGATCTATTTGATTTCTTTGCATGAAAGCACGCTTGGTTATTGTGCTTTAAAGGCGTTTAACGAAATGTATGATAGATATTACTATGTCATTTATTATTATTTTCCTATAACTCCTTGCTTTGAGTTTTTTCGTAATCATATCCCACAATTCTAAAGAATTAGCCAGTTTATGTAGTTTATGGTTACGTATATTTTTTTGTTATAATGCAGATCAATCAATTTAGACTACAAGAGCCACTATGGATGCAACTGTGCAAGAGGCAACCAAATTGCAACATGAACCTTTTATTCTTGGTACATTTATTCTTTTAACCTTTTACTCACATCTATGCAGCTTAATTTTGGTTCAATTTCTTTTATGATTAGTTTATGCTTTTTTATTATGTTGAGCTTATTGCTGCTTCATGTTTTGATGGATGCTAAATATTAAACTGCTTTGTTATTAGAAAACAATTGAAACACAACAACTTGGTTTCCGGTTAGAAAATTAACAACAGGCTCAAATTCTGTTGCGTTTGTATGACTTTAATATAGAGGATTGTGTATCCTTTTTAGTTTTACGGATTTGACAATGCATGCATTCTGATACTTTTAATTTTGGGTATAGTGTTCAGCAAAATTGTGAAGAAGGGTTCAATCAATGATGTGAGAAGGTAACACACACTGCAGAAAGATATTAAACTCCTGTTGCGAAGCACGAGTGAGGACCAAATTAGAAGGCGCGCCCCAAATCCCACTAGTTAGTTTAATAAACTTTCTTTTAAGTCCTCAATTGAAAGTCATAATACTATAGTAGAGTTTTTTCATGTGCATAAATTAGAGTCAAGTGGTAGGTTAGTTTTTGACATCTACAAAAACTTTTCAGGTACATGTAGGGCTGCAAACGAACTGAACTTTTAGCGAACAGTTCATGAACTGTTCGGCGAGAAGTTCGTTTGTGTTCGTTAATAAATAAACGAACACGAACAAAAAATTCCGTTCGTTTAGCTAAACGAACGAACATGAACAAAGTTCGCGTTCGTTTGTTTATGTTCGTGAACGTTCGGTAACGTGTTCATTTAATGTTCGTTTGTGTTCGATAGTTTATTAAGGTTTTACTTTTTATACTTTTTTTATATTCTTTTACTTTTATTTATTTTACCCAATAAATAATATATATGAGGTAAATATATGACTATATGAGATCAATAAACCTACTTTTTGTATCCAATATATGTTTCCATGTTTCAGCGTTGATGCCTTCCACCTCCAACGCCCTTCTCTAGTACTAAGTATGTTTGGACAATTAGATTATACTAGTATTTAATCCGCGCGTTGCTGCGGGGAGCGAAGAATTCGCTCGATGTCGATTATAACAACACAAAGAGCTTTGTCATCTTGTGCGTTTACAAAGACTAGTGGGAATGCTCGCACGTTGCGGCGGGTACTTATGTTTTATTGTTATACACGCAACGGGTTTTCATGTAATATATCAATTCAAGGAAAACAATTGAGTATTAACAAAAGAATTGATATAAAAACAACAATACAAGAGACGGTAGACAATATTACACATACGTAAAGAAACAAGTCCATGTAAATATAAAATAAAATAAAATTGTCACCGGCGTTTTCAGCCTTTGATTTGTGATTGCTCTCCATTAACACACGATTATTATTGAAAACATTACTTTTGACCTTCATGTAGATATCATGGTACATATGTTTGTCTGTATTCTTGGCCTCACAGCACTTACAAAGCAAATGCCTCAACACCTTCATCCTTTTCATTAATAGAATCTTAGTGGGTAACCTAGCCTCCGTTGTATCCTTACGCTTACCTGAGAATCAATTTTGTAATAACTTACAATACTACTAACGGGTTGGGTTATTCTACAAAGGCTACAAAAAATAAGAAGGGTGAGAAGCCACTAGAAAATGACATGTGTCCAAAGGATTAACAAGTGGAAGGGGTAATTTTGTCAAAAACATATGCACATGCAAGTCACATGCCATTTCCACCTTCATTTTTAAATGCCCGTAACTTTTTTATACGTCATCCGTTTTTAAAAAAAATTATACCATAAAATTGAACGTCTTTTTATCTTTAATATAAGTACCATATTGCTATACTTTTGAAAAAAAAAATCAAAACCCACTTGCGTAAGACACAATGAAATGTAAAACACAATGAACACCAATTAAATATAAGGTATAAAACACAATCAAGAGTCTAGTAAAACACAATGGACAACATACTAAAGACACAATGAATAGAAGACTAAAACACAATGAATACTTTTGAAAAAAAAAAAGTTGAAAACCCAGTTGCGTAAGACACAATGGATGACATACGAAAGACACAATGAACAGAAGACTAAAATACAATGAATACTTTTGGAAAAAAAGAAGTTAAAAACCCAATTGTGTAAAACACAATGGAAGACATATAAAAGACACAATGAACAGAAGACTAAAACACAATGAATAATAAACTTAAACACAATGAACAACATAATAAAACACAATGTACACCTAAATACAAAACTCATTTGCGTAAAACACAATTAAAAGCATACTAAAAACACAATGGACAAAGTTAAATCATGTGTAGACTAAAAAAAACATAAATAACATATTTATAAAGCACACATGCATACTATAACACAATGAACGAGCAGAAAGACACAACGGAGAAGAAAACCCATTTAGCACGATTTTTTTTTTCAATTTTAATGTAGCAATGTGGTACTCATATTAAAGATAAAAAAACGCTCGTTAATATTGTTAAATTTTTTTGAAAAAAAAATATCGTATGAAAAAGTTATAGACGTTTTAAAATGATGGGGGGAATTGACATGTGCATTGCATGTGGAGAGAGAAAGTCAACAAATATGGTTTTCCTTTAATGCCCTTCCTCTAATTTATTATTTATTTTTTTCAAACAAACTAATCTCAACCCTTTAAATATATGATCAATGGATCACAATCCTTCTCACCCTTCCTAGAAAAAGTGTCTTGTGTATTTGATCCTAACCCTACTACTAACTACTCAAAAAAGTATACTAACCATGCAAGTAATCAAAAAAATAACTTGCAAATTTCGTAACTTTTAATATTAGTATTGCCTATTAAAACACTTATTTGTCCAAAACCACACAATTTTTTACCCTGTCTTTACTTTTTTTTATTTCATCTCATACACCAAAGCTCCTAAAAAGTTTAGACAACCCCAAAGCTAAACTGACCAGAGATCACCCTTTTCCTCTCCTACATAACACATAAGGATCGTACCACAAGATATGATTTTCAATTTTAAAAGAGAAAAAGCAAAGTGTTTTGTCATAGTAGTGTATATTTGAACACCAACAACACCAATATTGAATCTTATTGCCCATCATTAATACTATATACAATTATACGCTATTCTCCGGTTAATAAAAAAAAGAAAATGCAAATATAACACAAATAAGAATAAGAAAACAAAACAAGATAACACGTACCTGGGATTGGGTATTGATGTGAATGATTGACTGCCATTTATACCCTACTTTCGTTACATATTCTGAGCATTCAAAGCTGAAACCGAAAAAAATTAACCATATCTTCGTGAAGGATTGAGAGTATAAATGGCAATCAACACAATTTTCCAAAAGATGAAACCTAAAATGAAACCGATATTAAAGATACTCTGGGTTTTAATGGGGGTTTCAATTAGCATAATGACAATAAAGGAGTGTGTACCTGGGTTTTAACGGGGTTACAAAGATACTAATGTGTATTACACACTTGTACCATGGCCATGTCATGTTGTACACAAGGGGCAAAAGGGGAAAGAAATGATAAAAAAAAAAATAGACATTTGTGAAGAGGCTTTTCCACTCCATCTTAAAACTTTATTAAAATTACCTTTTTGGACATGCTTCCTCTTTAATAATAATAATAATAATAATAATAATAATAATAATAATAATAATAATAGAGATAGAGATGAAAGGGTTGTTGGTTCCTGAAGGAAATGTAAGGTATATAAAAGCAAATTTGCAACTCTTTGTTTAAGATAAAATGGCTGTATATATCTGTTAGGACAAAGAGGATTGGTGAAACCACTTTTGGAAACCTTAGTCTAATTCACTTCTGTCATTTTGGCTAAGTATAGAAGTATTGAAAAGAAAACAAAGAACTGCTGAAGAGAAGATATGAGAAGTGCTGAAGAAGAAACTTCATCAGAAGTTCTGAAGTCCAAACCAGACAAGTTCACTTCAGAAGTACTGAAGACAAACTACTCATCAGTAGTTTGTCATTCATCAGCACTTAGCATCAGATATTTTCCACCGCCTTTTGCATCAGTAGTTTTATTGTTTATTATTACTTTTAGCTGTATTTGTTAGTTTCAATGTTGCAACTTGTGCAACTTGTTTCTGTTGTTTCTGTACTTGCTTTTTGGGCAAGATACATGTATGTAAACGTCTATAAATAGGAGGCTTCAACCTTCTATTTTAGACATTGATTTTAATAGAAAAATCCTTCAAACACTTTCACTGTTCTATTCCATTTCAGTATTTATTGTGAATCTGTCTAAGTATCTAATTCTCATTTACTGCTTGGATTCATAATAAATACTTGTCATTTATTAGTTTCAATCATCAAGGGGGAGTAATAACTCTTCCTTAGCATAAAAAGTGTTGCTTTAACTTATACATTCCGTTGTGCTTATAATCTGATATACAAGGGCTTGCTAAACACTTAAGTGTCAAGATAGCAAGTTCTTACTTAGCAAAAAGAGCAAACTGATCCAACAATTGGTATCAGAGCATTGGTTTATCTGATCACATATCAATCTAACAAATTGAGAATCAGACACAAAGCTCTTATTGATACTCAATAAAAAGATCAAAAGTTCACTTTTTATCAACATCCATCACTTAAAAGAGTCATCTGACAAATCTATACTCTTTAAAATGGATCCACATAATACTGGTTCTGCCACTAAACCCGCCATGCTTGTGAGAAATGAATACAACATATGGCAAAAGAGAATGGCACATACCTTGTCACAGACCAACACAGGTTGTTGGAGATCTGTGATATATGGTCCTCACAAACCAGTAAATGTCAATCTTGAAACTAATGTTAAGATCCCTAAGGACCTAAAAGAATATACAGATGATGATTTCCTAAAACTTGAGCTAGATGCAAAAGCATTCTCTATGTTGGCAATGGCTCTCCCAAATGAGATATACTCTGGCCTTTTACATTGTGAAAGTGCCAAAGAACTCTGGGATTGTCTAAAAGAACAGTTTGGAGGAACTGAAGAGGTGATTGCCAACACCAGAGAGATTTTAGCTCAACAATATGAGACATTTGCTCATATTAATGGGGAAACTTTAACTCAACAATTTGAAAGATTCTCCTCATTAATATCTGAGCTAAAGTTAAATGGTCAGACCTATACAACAGTGTCTATGCTACATAGATTTTTAAGGTCTTTACCAGACAAATGGGAAACATACTCCATTGTTTTAAGATCCTCACCAGATTTTAGCTCCCTCACTCTTACAAAACTCCATGGGAGATTACTTACTTTTGAGAGAGAAATTGATCAAAAGAAGAAATTACAATCATCTGGTAAAACTGCTGATGACTACCTACCAGGTAGTACAACACTTTTGGGACAAGATTCACCAACTTGTTCCTATGGATCTTATGACAATATTGACATAACAACTGGGATCTCATCAGAAAGATCTTTCCCAGGTTATGACAATAATGACCAAAGTCAAACTGCTGATAATCTATGTTTTATCATGGATGATTTGAAAAACTTTAGCAGTGATGACTTAGAAGAAATGGACATTTTACACCAACTGGCCATGCTAAGCATTAAAACTAACAAGTTTTATAAAAGGTCAGGAAGGAAATTTCCAGGATTGACCAGTAATACAAAAATTGGTTTTGACAAATCTAAATTGAGATGTCACAAGTGTCAGAAGTTGGGACACTTTGCTAGAGAGTGTAGAAGCTCTAGCTTTAACCAATCACAATCTGGAAATAACTATAACCCCAATTATAATAGGAATAATGGAACTCAAGGGAGTGCTCATTTTGTACAGGCACAAGCTCCTCAACAGCAATACATGCCACAAGTACAATATGTTCAAGTGCCTGCTCAACAGATGCAGAGCCAACAATCAATCCCTCCCTTTCCAGCTGCTCAACATCCTCCACAACCTCAACAACCCTCTCAACAAAGTCTTTTCACCTTAGGGTATGTTGACTGGAGCAGTCTCCCTTTTGACACCACAGAGTGCAATCCTGATGCAGACAACAAAGTGTTTGACATCAACTGGGGAGAACCAGACAATGGCAGAAAGAACTTTGCCTTAATGGCATTTGAAGGCTGTACTTCAAAATCTGCATTGTCACAGGTATCAAAAGAATCTTTGACAAAACTTTGCTCAAATTCTTGCAAAGAAACTTTTGCTCTCATAAGAGAGACAAATGTGCACTTACAAGGTACAGCCAATGATTTAGAAAGAAAATACACACAGATAAAATGTGATTTAGAAAGAAAACTGTGTGCTAAAACAAAAGAAGTTTCTAAATTAACTGACTCAGCTATTGAAACCCAAGCACAAATTAAAATCATGCTAAATGACCTGGGAGATGTCAGACAAGAGCTTGCTGACACCAGGATCACATGTGAAAAATGGGTGGAATCTTGTAAGGGGTATCAATTATTGCTAAACAAACAAAGTGCTTCAAATGTTAAGTTTGGCATAGGATACCATCATGTTGAAACACCAACAGATTTCTCTCCCAAAACTACTGAAGATGGGAGAAGAATTGTTTCAAATGAAACTTCTGAAGGGAAAGACTGCACATCTTTCCATGAAAACTTTCTAAATAGAAATCCTGGCATTTTCAAAGAAAGTACTTCAGAAGTATTAACAAAATCTGACAACAAGCCATCAGTAGTTTCATCTACATCAGGAGTTGAGATCCTGAAAACTACTGATGAGCAAAATCTTTACACTAATGTCAGAAATTTGCCTTTAGATCAAAAACAAAAGGCAAAAGAGTGTGAAATTTGTGGTCTGTTCAACCACAAAACTGAATTTTGTAGATACAGAAAAGGAATTCAGTTCAATCAAAAAATTAAACAACAGGTTGTGGGAAATCAAATCAGAAATGATTATGAAAGAATCTTTAAACCCAAGAAACAACAACCTGAAAACACCTTTTCTCAGAAAAAGATAAAATCTCAACCAAAATCTTTTTCTCAAAATTCCTTGTCAGTAGTTAGACCTGAATCATCAGCAGTTTCACAAACTGCTGAGATACAAAATCTAATGAACATGGTACAACTACTGATGACCAAGGTTGATGGTGGTCCTGACAAGGATACCACCATGGTTCTTAATGAAAAATCCATTGCCAAAAAGACATGGATTTCTCAACCTGGTCAAGAACAAACTGTAACTGTTCTCAAGAGCAAACCCAAAGCCAAACAGGCTTGGGTTCCTAGATCTAACTAATTTGCTTTTATGTGCAGAGAGTTTCCAGGGGCTTAAACAGCATATGGTATGTTGATAGTGGAGGCTCTATGCACATGACTGGATGCAGATACCTGATAAACAACTTTATCAGCCAAAGAGAAGGATCTGTATCCTTTGGGAACAATGCTAAGGGATATGTGCTAGGACATGGCAATGTCTCCTCTGGCAAAATACAGTTTGACAAGGTCAATCTGGTGGAAAACCTTGAATACAACTTGCTGAGTGTGTCACAAATGTGTGATAAAGGATATTCTTCCTTTTTCACAAAGACAGCATGCAAGATCATCTCACCAGAAGGCCAGAAGTTGATAGAGAAGATCATTGAAGATCATACTTTGCTAATTGCCAAAAGATGTGGCAATGTCTATGCAGTGGACATTGAGAAAGACAAAGTATTGAACAACACTGCCTGTTTCTTCTCAAGGGCATCAACTTCAGAAACAGATCTCTGGCACAGGAGACTTGGCCATGTGAACTTTAAAACCATAAATAAAGTCACAAAAATGGGCTTGGTCAGAGGTCTACCTTTGAAAGTATACCAGTGTCAAGAACACTGTGTATCCTGTTTAAAGGGAAAACAACATAAGTCCTCCTATAAGTCTATTGAAGAATCAAAAACAACTGCATGTCTTCAACTACTCCATATGGACTTATTTGGACCTGTCAAGATTATGAGCCTTGGTAAGAAGAAGTACTGCTTAGTCATCATTGATGACTACTCAAGATTCACATGGGTATTCTTCTTATTCTCCAAGGATGAGGCTGTTGAAATCATCAAGTTCTTCATTCTACAAGTGGAGAAACAATATTCTCTACCTGTCAAAACCATTAGAAGTGATAATGGGACAGAGTTCAGGAATAAAACTCTGGATGAATTCTGTTTGTCTAAATGGATTATTAGACAGTACAGTGTTCCCAGAACTCCTGAACAAAATGGTGTAGTAGAAAGGAAGAACAGAACATTAATAGAAGGAGCAAGAACAATGTTAGCTGATTCTGGACTGCCCTTGTACTTTTGGGCAGAAGCAGTTAACACATCATGTTATGTTCAGAATAGAGTTCTTGTGGTCAAGAGACATTCCAAGACTGCCTATGAAGTTCTTCATGGCATGAAGCCCCTTATCTCCTTTTTCAGGGCTTTTGGGTGTCAATGTTTCATCTTGAACATCAAGGAATCTATTTCAAAGTTTGTTGCCAAAGTTGACTCAGGTTACTTTCTTGGTTACTCTTCAACTAGAAAAGCCTACAAGGTTTTTAATTCTCACACCAGGATAATAGAAGAAACATTGAATGTCAAGTTCAATGAGTCAAAACACACTCTTATTCCAGCACATCCTGCTGAACTCTTTGACCTTGACAACTTCCACTTTGGGCCTGAAAAGACTGTTACTCCTTCCAAACCTACTTATTATGGTGATCAAAGGTTTGAAGATGAGGATCCTACACCATGGACTCCTCAAACAGTCATTAAGTCAACTTCAACACCATCAGAAGTTTCACAAACTTCTGATCCAACAAATACTGAAGGCCAAACTCAAACATCTGCTTCAGCACCTGCAACTACTGAAGTAACTAAAACTGTTGAACCAGATATTATAGACCTCAGTAGTTTGTTTGAAGAACATGAGCCACCTACACCTGTCAGTGGTTTACAACAACTGATTGAACACAGAGATCATCCACTTGATCAAGTCATGGGTGATATAGCTTCAGGTGTTCTCACCAGAAACTAGCTCTCCAACTTTTGCCTATTTTCAGCCTTTATCTCACAGTTGGAACCAAAGAAGTACCAGGAAGCCCTCAAAAACAATAATTGGGTGCAAGCTATGCAAGATGAACTGCTTCAGTTCAACAAGCAACAGGTCTGGGAAATCTGTCCCTTACCTCCAAACAAGCAACCAATTGGCACAAGATGGGTTTTCAGGAACAAACAAGATGAAGCTGGTATGATAATCAAGAACAAGGCAAGACTGGTAGTTCAAGGGTACTCTCAAGAAGAGGGAATTGACTATGATGAAACCTTTGCTCCAGTTGCAAGGCTTGAGGCCATCAGGTTATTTCTGGCCTATGTCATTTCCAACAAAATTAAAGTTTATCAAATGGATGTGAAAAGTGCATTTTTGTATGGAAAAATAAAAGAGGAGGTGTATGTCTGTCAGCCACCTGGGTTTGAGGATCCTTCTCATCCTGAGTGGGTGTACAGACTGGACAAAGCTCTTTATGGGCTCAAACAGGCTCCAAGAGCCTGGTATGATACACTCTCCACCTTTTTACTCAAAAATAACTTTACAAGAGGTGCCATTGATAAAACTCTTTTCATTAAACATGTTGGAAATCATGTCTTACTTGTTCAAATTTATGTTGATGATATCATTTTTGGTTCAACAAACACAAAACTGTGTGATGATTTTAAGAAACTCATGCAATCAAAATTTGAGATGAGCACCATGGGAGAACTGTAGTACTTTCTAGGACTGCAGATCAAGCAACAAACAAATGGAACTTTTATACATCAATCAAAATATGTTAAAGAATTATTGAACAAATTTTCTTTAAAAGACTGTAAATCATGTTCCACTCCCATGACACCAATCACACAAGTTGAACCTGATGATCAAGGAAAACAGGTTGATCAAACCATGTACAGATGCATGATAGGTTCCCTTTTATACTTAACTGCCTCTAGACCAGATATTATGTTTTCAACATGTGTCTGTGCTAGATATCAATCAGCACCAAGGGAATCACACCTTATAGCAGTCAAAAGAATTTTCAGATATCTGAAAGGAACTCCAACACTTGGAATTTGGTATCCTGCTTCAAGCAATACCAAGTTATCAGCTTTTTCAGATAGTGACTATGCAGGGTGTAAGATGACAAGAAAGTCAACATCTGGTGGTTGTCAATTCCTGGGTAACTGTCTAGTGTCATGGCAATCAAAGAAGCAAACATCTGTTGCAACTTCAACTGCTGAAGCTGAATACATTGCAGCTGCAAGTTGTACATCACAGATACAATGGCTCCAATATCAACTTCTTGATTATGGAATCAAAGAGACCAAGACACCTTTGTTTGTAGACAGCAAATCTGCCATTAGCATCATTCAAAATCCGGTACAATTCTCAAAAACCAAACACATTGAAATCAGGTACCATTTCATAAGAGATTGCTATGAAAAAGGTAAGATTGAAGTGAAGCATGTAGCAACAGCTAATCAAATAGCTGACATCTTCACAAAACCCCTTGACACATCAACATTTCAGAAGTTAGTATCCATGCTTGGGATGCTAAATTTGTAAGTGTTTATTTTATTATTTTGCAAATTTTCATTTTTTTTTCTTACAAACAGACAAAAAGTCTGAAACAAAACTTCTGAAAAGAGAGAAACTACTGATGAACAAAACATCAGTATGGGGTTAATTTCTGAAAAGTGTGTAACTTCTGATAAAATAACCTTCAGAAGTTATGAATAAAAGTATTTATAAAAACATTTCTCATCAGCTGTTAAAACTACTGAAGAGGAAATGGGAACTACTGATGAAGTAATCCTTCATCAGCAGTTTAGTCAAAAGGGCAAATCTGACTTTTCCCATCATCAGAGGTTTGACCTAATCAGTTTAAAACCTCTGATAAAAAGATTTTTAACCAAAGGCGGTTTAAAAACTTCTAATAAAGAAGATTCAAGCGGTTAAAACTTCTGATAAATACCTTTTCTCCACACTTATCCTTTCAAACTCAAAAATATCCCTCCTTCTCTCTCAAAAACTCTCTCTATAACCTAAAACCTGCAAATCAACTGTTCGATCAAAACCCAAACCACATGGCTCTCGTTCTAAAGCAGGGACACAATCAAAGGGCCTTTCTTGAAAAACAAGAAGGCTGGTCCCAATACGATGAGATCATTGATCTTGTCGTAAAATCCCAATATTTTACTGCTCTCACAATAAACCCACCAATTCACACTGAAACTCTGAATGAGTTCTGGGCAAATGCTGAGACGGTGACGGCGGATGATGAAGTCATTTCCCTCAACTCAAGAATAAAAGGGAAACCACTGACCATCACACCGGCCACACTGGCAACAAGACTGGGTCTGGATGATGTAACTGCCCCTGACCATGTTGCAAATTCTGATATTCACCTAACCATGACAGAGTGTGGTTATCAAGGTACTCTCTCCCATGCTACTATCTTCAAAAAATATTTTGAACCAAAATACAAGCTTTTGTTTCATTATATTATTATGTGTTTGAGTCCTAAAACAGGGTCTTATGACCAGATGCCCTCCACTTTTCAACCAATATTTCATTCTATTGTGAATGAAACTAAATCCAGGGCATCAAAACTATTTTTCAATGAGTTGGTGTTACATCACAATAATACCAAGAAAAAGTTTTTGTTGTACCCAAGGTTCATTATGCAATGCATAATAGGGGAACTGGGTAATGAGGTGCTTGTGGGAAAAATTTCTAACTTTAAATCCTTTAACATCACAAGCATACTCAAGGCATAACAAACCAGCTGCCTGGCCAGAAGATGATCAGGGAGAACAACAACAAGTCCCCCTGAATCCCACATCTTCCAAACTCACACCACCAAAAGCCAAAAAGCCCAAGCCAACAAAGACAAAAACCCACCAACCCAAAAGAAAAGCTGTTCAGGAGGTTGAGATGCCTGAACATGCTCATGAGCAGTCTGCTCTTCAAATAGGTGAGACTGAAACACCCTCTCAGTCTCATCCATCTCAAACCCCACCAAGAGCACCCATAACCATTTTATTCAAAAGAAAAAGACTTAGAAAAACTATTGAAACACACTCTTCTTTTGAAACTGCTGAACAACAAATTTCACCTACTGCCCAAACTACTGAACCAACCCCTCAAATTTCTGAACAAGAGGCAATAGAAATTGCCAAACTTCTCTCTGGGCTAAAAGAGAAGGTCCCATCTGATTATGTCAGTCCCCTACAACCACAACAAACAGGGGACATAACCACAACATCAGACATGGATGTGGACATCTCTAGCCCTATCCCAAGAGATGAGGGTGGACCAGAGTCTTTAAGCCCAATTTTAGAGACTCTTGGGGCATCTAAGGCTGCTACTACTCAGTTACCACCCAGTGGTGGATCTGAGGATAGAAGTAACATAGCTAAGACCTCAGATGTGGCAACTACTGATGAAGGCTTAATGCCTGAAGTAGGAAATCCTCAGAACCAAGAACAAGAGGTTCATGAGAGAACTGAGTTGGGCTCAGCTCATGATTTAACTGAGACAGTCCTCATTGAGGGCAACATCAGGGATTCAGATGATTCCATTAATTTGGATGATGTTTCACAAACACAAACTACTGAATTGACGGCACTTTATGAAGGTCCTGTTTCAGGGGTATCCAGGCTCAAGAAGCCAGTCACCCCTGCACAGGTTAAAGCCCACTCAATCCCTAAAACCCCTAGAGTGGCATCCTCTGTACAACATGAGGATCTCCCAAAAACACCCCCTTCACAACAAATGCCTACCCAATTCCCTGGGCAAACAAGCATAGACCTGAACCAGCTATGCAGCCCAGAGGGTCCCCTATACCACATGATGAATACTCTCATCAGAAATCACTTCCAAACATACACAGCTAACTTGGAGCTGTCTATCAAGAATCAATTTGGAGTGATCAAGACAAAGATGAATGATCTGTCCAACAAGATAGACTTCAACAGCAAACAGATTGCTCATCTTCAAGGACAATTCTCCCAACCCTCAACCTCAAAACTTAAACTTGATGAATCCAAAAAGGGGGAGAAAATCAGGGAACCTAAGGAGTCATTCCAAGCCAGGATAAGGGCAAGAGTGGCCATCCTTGAAAGAGATCAAAAAGATCAAGCCAGGAAAGAAAAACTGGCCAAACAGTTTGGTGTCTCAGTGGAAGAGATTGAAGCCACAGAAAAAGAAGATGAGACCCAAACCTCTGAAGAATCCCTAAGGCACAATGAAGAAACTTCTGATGGCAAAAGTTCTGATGAAGAATCAGAAAGTACTGAAGACAATCCTTCAGTAGTTGACAAACCATCAGCAGTTGTCAACCCATCAGAGGTTAACACTTCCAAACCTCAAACTGCTGACCCTTCCAGAACCACTGCTCCCATTCAACCAACATCTGATCCCATCAGGCCTACAACTGTTACAACAATGACTGTACTAAACCCTTCTCCTATCTCTCAATCAGCTGAATTAATAGAGAAGAGCTTAGTTGCAGCCAACAAGAAGGCCAGAGAAGATCTGATCTGGAAAACTCTGGAAGAAAGGGATGATCTAGACTTAAGCCATGAAGAAAAACTTCAGGCTTATGAAGCTGAACTACAAAGGCAGGCTAGCCTTGATGAGATTGCTGAACAAGATAAAAGACAACAACTGGTGTCTTACATTACCAAGAACAGCAAGACTAAAGCCTATACACTCAAAGGACTCTCTATGCAAGAGCTGACAAGAAGAGCACAACTGCTTGCAGACAAACTGGCCACAAGCAAAGAAGGAAAGGCCAAGAGAGACCAGATAATAGAAGAATTAGTAGCAGAGGGCTATGGTTCAAAAGCCTCAGTATCCAGATGGAAAGAAGAAAGACTAATGGATACTTACAGAAAATACTTGGCTGCCAAGGCTGCAAATCCAGAGAAGTTTCAAACTGCTGATCCTTCAAGATCAGTAGTTAGAACTTCTGGTGTATCAACAAGAAGGCCTGCTATTAAGAGAAAGAAAGCAGAGGACAATGTCAAAACTGATTTCAAAATGGTACTACTTGAAGGAAGTTCAATAGTCCATTCAGATTTTGACATTGAGGAGAAACCTCTGTTAACACAATTCAGGGATCCTTCCACTTTTGCCTACCAAATCCAAAAGACCATCAAAGAAAAGATGCATACCAGAGTAGTGACTGAACACCATCTCCCAACTGTTCAGATGCCTGATATGAAACAACAACAAGGAAGAGACTCCCACCTGAGGTTAACTGAAACTGAAAGCATCCAACACTCAGGACCATCAACCCAAGGGACAAGTCTGGTTCCCTATTCTTCTGACTTTAACAAGTCAAAGATACCTATCATCAGATGGTCACTTACTGATAACAACTCAGTATTGTTGACAAGAAGAGACCTCTCAAGCAGGGCTTACAAGAAGATCAGTGATCTGAAGAAACTGTCAACACAAGACCTGCTCACAATTCAACATCTGGAACCACAGAGAGGATCTTTATCTGATGGTCAGTTAAACCAGCTCAAGAACACCATGTACAAAGAGATATGGAAGATTGTTCAAGACAGAAGAAAAACATAAGGAATTAGTAAGGTTTTGGCTTCATCAATCCAGGGGGAGATTGTTAGGACAAAGAGGATTGGTGAAACCACTTTTGGAAACCTTAGTCTAATTCACTTCTGTCATTTTGGCTAAGTATAGAAGTACTGAAAAGAAAACAAAGAACTGCTGAAGAGAAGATATGAGAAGTGCTGAAGAAGAAACTTCATCAGAAGTTCTGAAGTCCAAACCAGACAAGTTCACTTCAGAAGTACTGAAGACAAACTACTCATCAGTAGTTTGTCATTCATCAGCACTTAGCATCAGATATTTTCCACCGCCTTTTGCATCAGTAGTTTTATTGTTTATTATTACTTTTAGTTGTATTTGTTAGTTTCAATGTTGCAACTTGTGCAACTTGTTTCTGTTGTTTCTGTACTTGCTTTTTGGGCAAGATACATGTATGTAAACGTCTATAAATAGGAGGCTTCAACCTTCTATTTTAGACATTGATTTTAATAGAAAAATCCTTCAAACACTTTCACTGTTCTATTCCATTTCAGTATTTATTGTGAATCTGTCTAAGTATCTAATTCTCATTTACTGCTTGGATTCATAATAAATACTTGTCATTTATTAGTTTCAATCATCAAGTGGGAGTAATAACTCTTCCTTAGCATAAAAAGTGTTGCTTTAACTTATACATTCCGCTGTGCTTATAATCTGATATACAAGGGCTTGCTAAACACTTAAGTGTCAAGATAGCAAGTTCTTACTTAGCAAAAAGAGCAAACTGATCCAACAATATCTTTACAAATATCATATGCCAAGGCTTTGGTAAACATCCGGACCATGCGGAGGCAGCGGACAGATGCCAGTCCCGGACCTGTTCGTATGCGACATCATAAACCGATGAAGAAGCGACCGAGATCCAACGTACTTAAAACTCACCAGCCAAACATATAACGAAGACTCGTCGAAAATCAAAGCCCAAACCCAAACATGGATGTTGCTCTGTTGACCATCTCCTCTTCCTTCCTGCTCTTTCTCTCTCTCTCTCTCTCTCTCTCTCTCTCTCTCTCTCTCTCTCTCTCTAGAAGTGTGTGTGAGAGTTGTGACAGAGTGTAGGTTTTGTGCAGGAAGAAATTATCTATGTTCCACAAATCAGACTTCATCTCCTAGCTTATCATGAAATGGGTGATGCTTCAGGCGGCTATGATGGTGGTGACGGTGTGAGGTTACATAGAGATGAGGATGTAGGTTATAGAGAGAGAAGAAGAGAAGTCTGGAAAAGAAAAGAGAGCAGGGGAAAAAAGGGGAAGGGAAGAAAAATGTAGATGGGGTGTATCTCTATGTACAACCTCCAATGCATACGATACAACCAAACAAAGCACATAACACTCTTAAAGCATTATGTACAACCCATGATGCACGAAAACTTTATAAATTAATACTATTATAATTTTTGGTGGATCTAGCTACTGTCTTAATGTATGTGAATTTGATGTTATTCAAAAGTTAATATATGTCTGTTTGTGTTTGTTTCCATTCATGAACACTTGTTTGTGTTATTAATGTCTGTTTGTGTTCGTGTGCCTTCATGAACAACATTAACAAACGAACACAAACTAACATGAACATGAGTGTTTTCTTAACAAACGAACACGAACAGAAAATCTTGCTCGGCAAGTATTCATGAACTGTTCGTGAACACGTAATTTTCTTAACAAACGAACACGAACAAAGCTTTATTCGTGTTCGTTCGGTTCGTTTGTAGCCCTAGGTATATGTTACCAAAATGAGTGGAAAAAACAAAAACTATAAATTCTACAACATTGGACTTTCATGTATTCTTTTATAAAAGGAAAAAAAAAACAACTTTAAAAGAAAGGCATGAAACTAGTCATTTTTAAGATGGGATATACCTCTAAAAAAATAGCACCATAGGAGGTGTTGTATATACCCACTTTACATAGTCTATAACCCTCTATTACATGTAAATGCCAATCATATCCGAAACTATCCTCGTGTATAACCTTTTCATATCATATTGTATGATGTATAAAGCATATATTTGGCAAATGGACTCGATGCATATGCGAATCAAGTTTTCCCCATACTTTTCACGTCTTAATTAGGCACAATTTAATGCACGGAATTTGGATTAATCTAGAGGCCAATTTCTTAATTCGTCTAAAACACAAACACGAATCAATGTTATTATATTAATGGAGGTGGTCAAACATATTGAAGCTTTTTTTTTTTTTTTGAACGGTCAACGAAAGATTTATTCCACCAACGCTAGCGGGATACTAGCAATACACCATACAATCACCGAAAAGACGACCAAAACAAAGAACAAAATACTAACTACCAACCGACGTGGGAAAGAGAAAAAGAACACCAAGACTCCCAATCAAGGGACGGACACTTCGCCCTATTCCTAACCCATAAATAACTGCAAGCTTTTACATCGCCAAACACCCTTTGTGGAGAACACTGCTTATGATCAAAAACAGCTTCATTACGAGTCTTCCATAAGCACCAAATTGTCGTTAAGCACACCGTGTAGAAGGCCTTTTTTCTTTTTAGTGATCCACCAAAAGTCGACTGGAAATGCAACAGATCTCTGAAATGGAACGCGAAAACAGGACCCGTTTTACACCATTGGGACACCAAAGACCATACCGCTTGCGCAAAGCCCCATGCTGTGAAAATGTGTTCCACAGACTTTGGATAATCCCCACACAGCGGACAGACCACTGAGTCGACATTAATGTTCCTTCGGACAAGCGCATCTCTAGTCGGAAGTCTATTTAAATCAGCTCGCCAACTCACTATCTCGACTTTCCATGGCACCCAATAGTTTCGCCGAAGAACAAAAGGAGCAGGGGAGTAAACCAGACTCTGTAGCCTACTCTTTAAATCCCGGACAACAAAAATCGATGCAGAATCTGAGGCAGCAGCAGTAAAAGAGCACTCCCAACGATCTGAATCAGCAGACAAAACTGGGACGGGAACCTGCAGTAGCAACGATGAGAATTCTAACCATTCTACACCCGGCGCAAGAGCCCGTTTCCAATCCCAAACCCGAATGATGAACCCGATCTGGCTATTGAAGCGAACTTATCTTTCTCCAATGCGAATAGAGCTGGGAAGGCAGCAGCTAAAGGATAGTCCCCCGACCAGCAATCCAACCAAAAGAGAATGCCCAACCCGTTCCCCACCACCCCTTTGATATCCCTACCCAAATCCACCCCGACCCATTTGACAACTTCGAACGAATTCGCCGCATGTTTCCAAGGACCCGCAATAGAAAGCTTGACTGGAATGGGATTCCAATTCCTAGAAGAATGATGTATCGCCCAAATGACCCGTCTCCAAAGAGCCTTAGGCTCCACCTTGAAACGCCACCACCACTTCGCCAACATGGATAAGTTCGCATCTCTTAAGGACCCAAATCCGAGACCC
Source organism: Ambrosia x helenae (assembly GCA_030844895.1). Classification (NCBI taxonomy): domain Eukaryota; kingdom Viridiplantae; phylum Streptophyta; class Magnoliopsida; order Asterales; family Asteraceae; genus Ambrosia; species Ambrosia x helenae. Next base: position 108,029,737 of record CM061228.1, on the reverse strand, counting down.
CCATAATTAGTTGGAGCAACCACCTTTTGCCAAGCGACCCAATTCATATTAGCCTTTTCCTCGGACCCACCCCAAAAAAACACCTCTCTCAACTTATCAAGGTCCTCGATTACTTTAATTGGCTCCTTAAAAAGGGAAAAGTAATACGTGGGAAGAGCACTAAGCACCGATTTAAGTAGAGTTATTCGACCACCATAGGAGAGGGACTTAGCCTTCCACATGGATAACTTGTGCCTGAACGCATCCACCACAGGCTGCCAATTCTTACTAAGGTTCATGTTTGCACCGACTTGGAGTCCCAAGTATTTAAACGGAAGGGAACCAGCCCGACAATTCAGCAAAACAGCCATGGCCTGAACATCATGCTCCTCAACCCCAAGGCCAAAAACCGAGCATTTCATAAGGTTCATTTTCAGGCCCGAGACAAGGTAGAAACATCTCATGATTCGCTTGAGATTCAACGCATTAGACTCGGACCAATCCCTAAGAAAACCACATCATCCGCATACAAAAGGTGTGACAACATCAATCCATCGGATCCACACTTCAGCCCCCGAAATAAACCGACCTCACACGCCCGTTTCATAATACCGGTCAATGCCTCCATCGCGATCACAAAAAGGAACGAAGATATTGGGTCCCCTTGCCTAAGACCACGGCTACAAACAAATTCGCGGGTGGGCGAACCATTAACTAATACCGACGCCCTTGCGGAGGAAACTATAGCCATGACCCAATTACACCACCGCAAAGGAAAATTCATTTGGATCAAGATAGACTTTCGAAACTCCCAATTAAGCGAGTCGTAAGCCTTCTCGATATCTACCTTGAAAATCATTCCTTGTTTTTTTAGTCGTTTCATCCACCCCATCATTTCGTTAAGCATTAGTGGACCGTCAACAATGTTCCTCCCGGATAAAAAAGCGGTTTGCTCGGGGGAAACCACCTTGTCAATGACTGATTTTAATCTACCCACCATCACCTTAGAAAGCACTTTATTCACACAACCAACGAGACTAATCGGACGATAGTCATTGAAGCCGGACGGGTCTTGCTTTTTCGGGATTAATGCGATAAAAGATGATGCAACCCCCGTCCCCAAAGCTGCCCTATCATAAAAGTCATTGAAAAACCTGACGAAATCACCTTGTAGCCCTTCCCAACACCTCTTTAGAAACTTAAAGTTGAAACCGTCCGAGCCAGGAGCCCTATCATCATCGCATGCCCAAACCGCGTCTTTTATTTCCTGCAAAGAGAAAGGAGTAACCAAAAAATCCGCATCACTGCTCGACAGTTTGTTAAGATGAGGGCAAACAAAGCGCGGCCTAATCGGTAAAGGTTCCTTGAACTTTTCTTCAAAAAAGACAAAAGCCATATCTTTGATGAAATGGGATTGGAAGTCCATTCCCCGTCAACATGAAGGCCATTAATCCTGTTGCTGGATAAGTTAGCCCCCAAAACACCATGGAAAAAGCCGGTATTTTCATCCCCTTCTACCGCCCACCGAATCCTGGCCTTTTGTTTAATATCCATCCGTTTTCGACGATCAAAGTCCATAATATAAGCTTTACAACCATTCCTAATATTCAGCTCTAGGGCCGAGAGGTCCCTTGACTCGGCCAGACGCTCCAAACGATTGAATTCCCCTAGCTTGACATTGTATTCGCCTTCGACTCTAATTCTATTCGCTTCTACCCATTGCTTAATGTTATTCTTTAGAAATTTGAGTTTTGTTATTATGGCTAAATCAGCAGCCCCATTGAACCTAAACCCCGAACAGAGCCCTTTGACAAATTCGCAAAATCCGGCCAACTCCAACCAAGAGTTGAAAAACCGGAAAGGGATGTGCCCAAAATCTGACGAAACCACCGACAACACAACAGGACTATGGTCAGATGTGAATCTTGACAGTGCCATGACCGTGGCACCCGACCATTTAGCTATAAAATTATCACAAACTAGAAAACGATCTAATTTACTTAACTTTTTGCCGTTATCCGTTTCGAAAGTAAACTGGAAACCCCCCAAATGGAATTCGTTTAGAGCAGCCCGGTGTATGAAATCATTAAAATACTCCGCATGTGACGCCACGAACACCGAGTTACGCCTTTCTGTACTAACTCTAACATCGTTGAAATCCCCGAAGAATACCCACAGACCTGCCCTAGACCTTCTAAGACTAACAAGATCATCCCAAAGGCCCCTTCGCTTAACCGCATCATTAGGGGCGTAAACATTCACCACGTTCAACGACTCCCCGGTAGCAACCAGCACACCGGCTATCGCCAAAAAATTCTGATTCTTTATCACCTCAATTGCTTGGAACACTGTTGGATCCCAAATACTCAAAATTCCACCAGATCTCCCCTCAGCAAAGACTTGTTCTGCACTAAAACTTGACCTACCCCAAAGACTATTGAGCTGAAAAAATGAACTCTGCGTCAGCTTTGATTCTTGTATGCCCACAAAATGCGACCCGTAACTAGTTTTTAATCCTCTGATCCAGGATGTTTTTCGATCGTCCCTCACCCCCTAATGTTAATGCTTAACATATTCATAGATCACCATTATTGACACCCTCTCCATTAACCAACTCCATCACTTGGTCCTCAAAACCATTAAGAACAATACCGACCATTGAACCGACATCAACAGTATTCTGAACTTCAGTGATTGGATCCGCCGGAAGTACTTGAGAGGGCACGTGTAAGTGATTTCCGCTACCAGCGACTCCAATATCTGCCACCGAGTTTTCTTCACCAGTAGGAGCCGGTCTAACCTCCCTATCCGGAATAACATTCAATCCCGAATTTTCCAAAGCCTGGTTGGAGTCCTCCACGTGAATCACCTCAGCAGCCCTCTGAATGTGATTGAAAAAAGAGTCTGCACCTACCTCAACACCAACACCATTCAGATCCAAGTCCTCATTTTCTTGGAGTGGGCTTCTTAACCTCCTAGGCCTTTTCCTGGACTTATGAGATAGGCCCAAATTGTCACCCAAGCCCGTTGAGAAGCAACAAATTGATTCGTTAAGGTCAATCTTGTAATATTTGTACTTTTCATATTTTCTATTCTAGTCCTTGTATTCTTGTATCTTTCCATTTTTGTACCCTTGTAATCCCGAGCTTATGATCAATGGAAAAGTATTTTATCAATTTCATTTAATCTTAATCTATAAATTCTACGCGACGCAAACTTTATGTAGCGTCGCGTGATTCTTAATTTTCTTGTATTATGAATGCTATATTTAAACAAATTCCAAGCTTGCCGTTACTCGCTTTCTTTTATGTTACTCATACCAATTCATGACGAGTCGCCAGTATATTTTACCCTATTCAATTTAGGCGTTATAACAAGGAACTTATTTAGTTAAGATCTTAATATATATTTATTATTAATAAAACATATATATATATATATATATAATAATACAAAAAAAAACATAACATGAAATGTTATGTTAAAATTGCCGTACATTCTTTTTAGTCATTTATTTATTTATTTTTCTTTTTTTAAGATATAATTACCACTTAATTAACTTCTAACTACCCTAATTAATTCATTAAATACCCAACCCCTTCACCCCAACTATAAATACACCACTCCTACCCATTCTAACACTTGCTCATTTCTAAATCCTCTCTAAACCTCCAAATCTCTCAAGAATTCTCTCAAGAATAAGTGAGTTTCTCACTTCACCTTCAACCTCTCTTCTACTTTCTTCACTCTCCTCTTCTTCAAACCCTTTGAGGAAACCTCTAGGACCTCTCTCCTATTTGCCATGGCAAATAAACATGAGTAGGGCACCAATTTGAGGCCTCAAATGTGGTCATCTTCTATTATCTTTTATGCACTAGGTTGTTAATAATACCAACCAAGTTCACCAACAACTCAATGATGGAGGGACTTGTGTTATGGTTCATGGTTGACAAAAGGAAGGCCAAGGCTCATCCAAACTAAGTCACCATACCCTACTTCTTAAGTTATATTATATAAATACTAAATTATATAAACTCTACTAATTTAATAACTCGGAAAGGTTTGTGGATACATCCCTACCTTACCAATGCTTGACTCTCATAACCATCCGAATCACCTCTATGGTGGTTTGTGTTTTGGTTCGCCTAAAAGGCTTGCTTGACTCTTATGACCATCCGAATCACCTTCATGGTGGTTTGTGTTTTGGTTCGCCTAAAAGGCTTGCTTGACTCTCTTGAATCTATAACCTAAACTCGAATCTAAGACCCTTTATTTTTTTTTTTTATTCTAGTTAACCAGGCTAAGGAACTAATCCCCCAAGCTCATTCTTTGGAGCCTTACTAAACGCACCCAAAGGTGAGTCATACTTGTCCCATTTTTACTCTTTATCACTTTTGGGGTGTAAACATGTATCGTATGCAAAACACACTAATGCTTTCATAAACACACATGCTCAATCTATTAAACATACTTATATGCTACTTGCCATGCTTATGATTCTTAGATACTTAGACATAAATCATTAACTATTATTAGCCCACTTAACATGTATAGCGTTATAGGACTAGCACACCGCCCCCTTTATGGGTCATTGTTAAGATTTAAACGGCCTAACATGAATATGTTAGGTATACGCTGTGGTACTCGCGGGTTTGAGTTATGTCTTTTGTATGATAGGTATGTGCAATGCTATAGTATGAGATTTGAGTAAACCATTCTAAAATACTATGTATGTAAACTAAAACTAGTATGCTCACCAATGCTTTATGTGTTGACGGATATTTTATACATGTTGCAGGAAATGTTTGATGCAGGATATTCAAGAAATCTACTTAGGATTGGACTAGAAACTCACGCTAGTTTAAGTTCTATATTTTGATGTCGTATTTCTCTTTTCATGAAAACAATTTGTATTCTGTTATCTTTTTAGACGATAATTATGCTATGAATGAAATTTTATCTTTAAATCATATTGTCACGAATTCTAGTGTCATGAAGTCTTTGAACAATCTATCCCATGTCTCGCCCCGATGTATTCCGCCATCGGTTGGGGTGTGACAAATCTGCTTAGGTTGACCTATGGGATAAAGTGACCTTTCAACAGACATGTGGGCCCATCCATGGTACTACTATTATTATTATTAATATTATTATGAATATTACTAGCATTCATATTATTGGTTCCCTCCACCCCAGTTGACTTTTTGCCCACCCCATGCCTGCAACTCTTCCCATGCAGAACTGAAAAGCCACCTGACCTCTCCTCTGCCAGCGCCGTAGAAGTCGGACCCGGTTTTAGACCCGTCGAAGAAAAGACACCCCCGGCCGGTTCCTTGCGAAATTCCCCTTCTTCGAGTTCATCCCCAACGACCACCGATCCCTGAGAACGAATCAACGACCCAGCTGTACTGGACAACATCTCTCCTGCCAAAGATTCAAGCAAATGGTCATCCTCTTCAACAACCCAAACAGTGAAGGTGCTCCCTTCCCAAACAACACTCACTTCCTCCTCAATTCGTCTTTGACCAGGGACGCACACCCAGACTTTCCCTTCCAAATTAACCAGGGACAGCCATGAGAAGTCCGATCCTTTAACCAATCTTCCGAACAATTCACCCACTTGATCGAAGAATCCACTTTCTCTCAGCTGAAGAGGCATACCTCTCACCTTCAAGCAAGTGACCCTATCGAAAACCAACAACTCTCCTCCCCACAATACAGCGGAGGTGAAGACATCCCCCCAAAGTGTATCTTTTAGATTGATGAATTCTAACGTCGTCCGCTTATCACGAAATACCATCAACCCCTTCATGCCCCCAATGAAACTTACCTCGCTTTCTTCGTAGCCACCCATCTTCAACATAGCCTTAACCTTTCTTAGAGCTGCAACATCCTTAGCTTCTCCGACAACCGAACGCATGATACAATGGTTCGGGTAGAGAGCAGCCCGTTCCTCCAATACTAACACCTTCGAAGAAGCAGACGGTGCGTCTCTCTCCCCTGTTACAGCATTCCTAAAAGACACACCAGGGATTATGTTAACTTGAGTCTGCTTCCCGTGAACATTAGACTCACCACCATTGCCGTATCCAGACCTAGACATGGACAAAAAAACCAGTTTTTCAAACCGGACCGGAAAAAAAAACCGAAAAACCGGTTCCTCAAAAACCGGTTTCTTTAAAAACCGGTCCCAACCCGACCCGGTCCATCGGTTTGGAATAGGTTTGGGTATCCGGATCAGAAAATGGTTTGAAAACCGATTGGAAAACCGGTTTGAAACCGATGGGACTATAAAAACCGGTTTAAAAACCGGTTCAGGTGAAACCCGATAAAAAAACTGGTTTAAAAACCGGTCTGGAAACCGGTTTCTGACCGTTAGGCAACGGCCATATAGCCGTTTGGAGCCGTTTTTTTTGTCTTTTTTTGGTATTTTTGACCCACAATCATAGTATAAATACCCCCTTGTAGTTTAGAATCAATCACACCTTCAAAACAATCTCTAAATCTTGCATTCTTCAACTACTTTCGCACAAAAATCACTCTCTATTTCAAAGAAAAATGGTCTCTTCTTCTCAACAACAAACTCCTCAAAGCCAAGGTGCTTCTTCATCCCAAGCGACGGTTGTTAAGGTGGTTCCAACGAAACGAAACCCCAATGTTTGGAAACACTTTGATTTATGTGTTATGAGTGTTGGTCCAAACAAGGCGAGATGCAAATATTGTTCGGCTTTGCTTAAACATGATGCTAACTCGACCTTGAAAGATCATGTGGAGAAACCATATTGTAAAATTTTGAAAGAACAAAGAAATTCTCAAGGTGGAGCCTCGATCACACAAGAAGGCGACTTGTTTGTGTACAACTTGGAAGCGGTTCGCGAAGAAATGGAGAATTTTGTCATACAAGAAACGTTGCCCTTCAATCATTTTGACAACCCACGTTTGACGAAACTTATTCAACGAACACTTCAACCAAGATACACACATGTAAGTCGTGCTAGGCGTGATTGTTTAAAAAGATGGAAACAAGCAAAAAATGAATTAATTACTTATTTTGAAAATTTACAAACCGGTGTTAACTTAACAAGTGATGTTTGGTCCGCACCGCACGGTTCACCCGACTCTTGTATTTGTGTAACGGCCCATTGGATTGAACCGTCTTCTTGGCAAATGATGAAACGAACAATTGCGTTTTGATTGTTTGATTACCCTCACACTGGTGCAAATATTTTCTCTATGATTGATAAAGTTATTCAAACGTTTAAGTTGTCAAACAAGATTTTACCAATATCTTTTGATAACGCGTCGAATAATACCGCGGCTATCACACAATTAAAATTAAGATACCAACCTATTTGTGAAGGGGTATTTTTTCATAGTCGTTGTGTCGCACACATAATCAATTAGGCCGTTCAAGATGGTCTAAAAGTTATTGAAACACAAAGAGAAGGTTTTCGAAGAATGTTACGCGACATATATAGCAACAATACAAGGCATGCTAAATATAAGTGTGAATGCCCTTTGTTTGGGTCCAAATTGGGATTGTCCAACAAGGTGGAGTTCCACTTGTAACATGTTCGAAAAACATGTTTTGCAAAAAGAAAGTTTAATTGCATTTCATGATATTTTGGTGAGTCGGGGGAAAACGGCACCATACAATCCAATTCATTGGAATGTTATTGAAGTTGTTGCCGAAATGCTACAAGTTTTCAAAGCGTCAACAACCGCTTTGTCGGGAGTTTATTATCCCACTAGTTGTATAACACTTCACAAGTTATATAACATGACTAAAAAATTAGGGGAAATGGAATGTAGAGGTAGCCCATACAAAGATATGGCGGCAACAATGAAAGAAAAATTTAGAAAATATTTTTCGGAATTACCGGCGGTTTTTACTTGTGTCTCCGCTTTAAACCCGTGTTACAATATAGGGGGGGTAGAAAATATAATTGAAAATTTTTGCAACGAGTTGGACTTGAACACGGCTCAAGATCCGTATTTTTCACAAGGTATGGTAGGAAGATTTAATAAACATCTAACGGATATGTATGATGTTTATTTTGAACGTTATGGTCAAATGTCGTCCATTCAAATGCAAATGAGACAAGCTTCTCAAAATGTACTTGATACGGATTATGATTTATTCCATGATTTGTTGGACACGTCTAATAAACGCGCACGAGGTAACGCTCCTAGTAGCGAACTTGGGAGGTATGGTGCCGAAAACTATTTAAAAGGTTTAACTCCCGAAGAATTTAAAAATTTTGATGTGTTGGCTTGGTGGAAAAGTAAGGAAGATCAATTTCCGGTCTTAGCCGCCATGACCCGAGATTTACTAACCGTCCAAGCTTCCACAATAGCTTCGGAATCCGCTTTCTCTATTAGTGGCAGGGTCATTTCGATACGTAGGACGCGACTAACTCCACCGTCGGTAGAGATGGCCATTTGCTTGAAGGATTATTTGGATGCGGCGGAGAGGGTGCAAAACACACGCTCACTTGAGGGAGAACTTGAATATGAAGGCGAAGTGTACGAGGACGAGGTCAACGCGGACTTAACCGAACCAATGACCGAATATGAAGCCGAAATGGATGAATGGATAAGAAGCAACGCCGGTTCGGGTGAAAATTAGACTATGTTTGAACACTTATTTCGTTTAAGCAAATGTTTTTTAAGATTATGTTTTGTATTATGTTTCATGTTTTGTATCGGATTCCTTTATGTTTCGATGTGTTTTATCGTGTTTTTTAATCAATGAAATCGTGTTTTTAAGTTACTATGTGTTGATAATAATTTGTAGTGTTTAAATTGTTCAAAAAAAAAAAAAAAAAAAAAACTGCAAAAAACATCAGCAGAAGCAGAACAGCAGCAGCATAAAACAGCAAAAAAACCGGTTTTTTTTACCGGTTTTTTTTAAAACCGGTTTTCAGCCCGGTTCTAACCGTCTGAAATGTTGGTACCCCCCGACCTGAAAAACCGGTTTTGGAACCGGACCGGTTTACAAAAAAAACCGGTTTTTTTCCACACAGAAAACCCGAACCGGTTTTGGAAAAAAAAAAAAACGGTTTGTCCATCTCTATCCAGACCCATGTTGTTCCTTCCACTCCCTAAGAACTGGTTGCACCACTCTACGATTGTTCTTATCATACTTTGCCACCGAAACTCCTACCTTGGCCTCCATTATCTTCACCGTATTCACATTTTTCAACACCTCGTTCAGATTGTTAACCCCAACATACCGCACAAAACCGAACCAATTCCCTCTAGAATCGGTCTTCCTTGCAACATATGCATCTTTCACGATGCCGTGAGGTTGGAACGCCATCCATAGCATTGAGTCTGTCACCCCTCTAGGCAGGTTGGAGACAAAGAACGTTGTCACCGGCCTAGGATCCGGCTGACCCCTGTTTTTCCGACGATGGAAAGAGCTGACTCCCATAGAAAAGAAAGTGTAGATAGTTTACTTCTGGATTGTTCTTATCATACTTTGCCACCGAAACTCCTGTGATGCTAAAGTTGCTCTTATTGTTTTCTCAACTAAAGGCAAACTCTTTGAGTGCTCCACTCACTCCAGGTCATCTTTTTTTTTTTTTTTTTAATAAAACTCTTTGAGTGCTCCACTCACTCCAGGTCATCTTTTGAATCCTTTTTTTTTTTTTTTTTTAAATAAGACTCACTCAAGGCAAACTCTTTGAGTGCTCATGTGATGCTAAAGTTGCTCTTATTGTTTTCTTAACTAAAGGCAAACTCTTTAAGTGCTCCACCCAAACATATTGAAGCTCTTTACAATCACAAGATCAATAAGGCGAGTGGTGATATGCATATCAACTTGTCAAATGGTAAAAGCGCTAAAAGTGCCATAAGTGACGGATTCAGAATTTTTTTTCCAATGGATTCATTTTTTTAGATGGTCTTATTTCATATGTTAGTGTTTTCATTACACCCAACGGGTTCTCGTCTTTTATAAGACATTGGTTCTATTTTCATCTTGTATATCTAGATACCGATATAGTCTATTGTTGTGGAACAAGTCCAAAAATAATCACTTTACGTCAAGATGTCCTTTCCTACAACATCAGCGCTACCAATATTACATTCTTTTATCGCGTAATCAGGTATATCAAATCCCAAAATACAGCTAGTTTCGAGATTTTTCAAAAAAAAAAAAATCTAGTTCAAAATCAGCCAACTCCAATATTGATATATAGATATAAATATAAAACCTACTAATGTTTCCAACATTTGTAAATACAGCATCAAACATGATCAGGGTTGCATCAGCCACAACCCAACAACTACAACTCAAAAATCTAAACCAAAATCTATTGTAAATTGAAATCCAGCTCACCAGGTTGTGGCGGATGTGTCGTACCAACTATATATGTATCCTCTTGTTGACCCCGAAAAAAGTCAACTAATTCATATCCGGGTCAGCCGAAAAGTCAGGTTCTTCAGGCTTCTGCAATTTAGGCAACCCGCCTGCACTCTTGAGCCTCTGAGCAATTCCTCTTCTTGTGTTTGCGGCAAATCTCGAAGCCAATATCGTCACACCAAGGTTTGACTTTACCTGAGCCGTTGGATCATGATCTTGAGTATGCGCTTGTTCTTGTTCTTGATCATCTTCTTCATATTGTTCTTCATCACGTTCTTGTTCATCGTTTTGACTAACGAAAGACTCCATTGTTGAAAGGTATCTAGCCATTGTTCTTCTTTTATGTCTACGCCAAGCAGCCTGTATAAAGCAAGCAGCCCACGTCCTCCAATGGTGGGAATAGTGCCTAAAAGTATGCTGCAGTTTCTTGCTATGAAGTCTTCTGAACTGATTCGCGACGAATTTCAAATCTTCGGCCCGTAAAGCAAAAGCTTCGACTTCTGTCAGTGATCTAACGGTTCGGGTTGAAGATGGTAAGTTAACCGTCAACTTTGGATGTAAAGCCCATGCTAAAAGTTCTTCACCACAAAAGTCGCCAGGCCTCATTATTATAGAATTAAAAAAGCCCGTTCGGCCTCCGTTTGTTGTGGAGCTTTCAAGCCTGCCTCTGATTATGAAAAACATTTCTGTAACAGGGTCTCCTTCGCGAACCATGTAAGCGCCTTCCGTGCTTAAAGAAGAAACCAAACGCTCACATATTGCATCTAGCAACTGATCATCCATTTGTGAGAAGAACGGGACCCGCCTAACAAGATCCAAGCACAGGTGGCGTTGGATATCACGACGAAGATCAGCAGGTAACCCATGAAGGATCCCTTCTTCATGGACCCCACGAGTTGCAACCCATTTGTATTGAACAAAACGTCGAACACGTTTTCTTAAATCTTCAGGGAGTTGACGGTGTCTCATCCATTCCTCAGTGTCTCGTCTCCTAAGCCTCCATTCCTCAAGTCTCATTGTTAATGATTGCAGGTAAGTCTACACACATATTTAAAGATGCAACATAAAAGATTTAATAAATTTCATACAATAATAAAAGCTTTATTTATTTAGTTAAGTGTTTTAACATACCTGCATGTTGCCAATCAAGTGAGCAAACAAAACGAGACCGACAATGGCAATCAGTATAGCAAATGTCGTCTCCCCTATAAATGTGCTCGTTGACAAGTTTTGCCCGTATGAACTGAAAAACAACATAAACTTGAAAATTTAGAATATATCTAAAGATTATGAACAAAACTTTGACATATTGATGTCAATATTGCTGACACTAAATTAATATTTAACGTATCAACAATTGGTTTGGATAAAATAAACTCAAATCTAAATAAATAATCACAATTAAAAATAAAGTAAATATTTAATCAATTTTAATATCATTTCAAAGAATCAAAGATACCGATCAGTCGATCACATCTTTTTGATGATGTAACATACTAACATGTATAATGTATATATTTTATGTAGAAAGGGATGTAAATAGAAACTGTTTTATAAATAAAGGGGTGTAAATATAATATATGAACTAAATCAAGGAGGGTTGGCATAAAAAAATATACATAAAACATCTGGTCAAAGTGGTCCAATTTTGCTAAGTATTTGGGAAACAACCCATTTTTGCAAAGGATCTTTAAGAAAGACCCATTTTTTTTACAAAAAGAATAAAAAAATAAAACTTAATATTAATGTGGCTTAGCAAGGAGAAACAGAAGAAATGTTGCAGCACCTGACAAGGCCAGATTGACATATGTGCAGAGCTACTAAGCAATAGAAATGTAACAAAATCTTGAGGTTTATGTAAGATTTTTATCATCTATTTCTTCATGTCAATAATATATAAAAACTTGGAATGCGAGTAACTCTAAAACTCCTTGCATCATCCCATCACTATGTTGTTGTTCTAATACGGCAATAACGTGGAAGAGAAGGCAAACCTTAGTTGTTGTAATCCCCACCACAAACAATAGAAGTATTTGTGAAAGAAACTCGAGGATATCACATTCTTCTGCACTGCGCTTTCAAAAATTCCGTATTTGAAATTGTAAGGCGAGCTATTGTCAGCAGTACACTTCTGAAATGCAGTTGTGACTTTCACCCAAGTTTGGCGATCGATATGATTGACGGTGCTGCAATCAAGAAAGCTAGATTTACAAAGCTTTTCCGTTTTGCATATGGATTTCCAGCAGGACATGTGTCGATCAATTGATAGCAAGTACCAAGCTGCGCCCAATACCTAATTATCAAGAAAAGCATGTCTTAAATTAGGAAACCAAGAAATGGAATTTGGTTATCAATGATAAAAGTGAAGCTGGCACTTTCGACCCGTTTACTTATATGGGTCGATCTGGGTTGTATTTATCTCAAACAATCGGCATGTTAAACATTTTGCAAGTTTTCCAAAGTTTATTTTTATCTCATATAGCCTCCTAAATCGTTTATTCACAAAATAAAGGGTACAAGACTATGATAACGTTGTCTTTGTAATCATTACCAAATTACTTGTCAAACACACTCAGCCTGGCCCTTCGAGTTCGACCTATACTAAAAACGATACATATCAATCCAAAAACTTGTTTTGACCCCTTAACAGCCAGCCCGACCACCCTATGCTGTCAGCTTTAGATAAAAAGAATGGTACGGTTTAGGGTATTGGATACACATACATGACTAGCTATCATATATAACATTAAGTTATATGCTGCCCCTGCCCAAGCAGTTTTTGTTACAACTCCTGTTGCTTTCACCAGCTCCGAACTTAAAGGAAAAATCAGATATAATCTTGGAATATATTGTAGCAAAACAATTAACGCAAGTGCATTGTTATTGTGATTGGCCCGTGAGCTCCTAGTTGCAGGTATGACAAACCATATAACAATCTGCACAAAATCCCACAAATATCAACACCGTATAAATTATGAATAAACTAACATAACAAAAGTACATAAATAACTTTTTTATAAAGTACCTGAGGTAGCGGAAGCGTTGCAATTAGATCAATGAAGAAATCGGTTCTAATATACCTTCTAGAAATCTTCTTAGGATCCATAACAAGCTCACCTCGACCAAAAACCCGTGAGCTAGGGGCAACATAAGCCGTCCTGAATTTAATCACAACATGTAACAGGTAAAACAAATCTGCCAACGTTCGAAAAGCAGTGACAGCTATCCTCAAATTCAAGTCCGTTTTAACACACCACGAATCTTGATCTACTCTCACACCGGGTAAATAAAAATACAACGGATCAATAAACAGCGCCACCAAGCACGAAACAATAAATACGCGGTTCCACTTTAACACAATTTCACTACCCGGGTCAAGTATCCGTTTCTGCCACGGTTCATGGTCCTCAGGAAACAAAGTACTGGTTCCTTGTTTAGTATTAGGGGGTCCATTGTGTTGTTTTCCCTTAGCCAGTAACCCGAAATTATACCCAGACGCCGACTTTTCAAGATGTAAAGGCTCCGCTCTTCCCCACACAAAATCGCTCTTTTGCTTGCCATCAGCAACAAACCTGAAAAATACAATTACAAAGTATTATGATAATCAATAACATCAGTTACACTCTTGCATCATCTATTCATACAAAAACGAGATCAAACTTCTGTTATTTCTAACATTAGATGTTAAAGTTTCCAACTTTCATGTGCATAATTCACTAAATTTGCTTAATATTTTGTAGCTAGGCATAAAAACAAACACTTGGCAGGCACCTAACCAATACCATGTTAAACCAAACAAAGACAACAACTTTTCACAGCCCACACCAAATTATTCCATAAAATGAATAAAACCCACAAAATTCAACAACAAAAGATCAAAATTAAACAATACCCACTTCAAATTCTGATCAAGAAAATCAAAATTCAAGAAATATATGAATAAAAATAGATAAAGTGAAAAACCCTAGATCAATACTTACCTGACAAGCTTATCCTTGTTTACCTCCATGAAAGGTTATAGATTGGTGAAGATTATGCGTTTATAAACAGTAAAAGATGATCAAAACATACAAACATAACTGTAAGGAAATAAAGATATAAAAAGAAACCCTAAAACTACAGTATGGTTTGTGGTTTTGAGGGAAAATTAGAGCAGAAAAATAAATAAAAAGAAAAGAAAAAGAGTGAAAGTGACAATCAATGAGAACAGAGCGCAATTATTGGGTAATTGGATTGTTTCTTAAAAAAGTATAAAAAACAGAGGAATATAACCTTACATTAATTAACTAATAGTGGAGTCCTATGTGGTGTTTTGCTGGATTTTGGACATTATCGGTCTGATTTGTGTAGTTTTGGTGTTGTTCGGTCGGTATCGATTCAGTTTGTTATGGTACCGGTATCGTAAGCTACATTGAGTGTTATGGTATCGATATCGCACATACACTCAACATAGCTTACATTATAAAAAAAATAGTTTATTGTGAATATAACTTTGTGTTCAATGAATTTTATAGAGGTATGTTGAGAAAACTTTGAAAGAGAATCTAACGATGTTATTTAGTCGGTATATGTTGTGATGATAAAAAAAATATATAGTTTGAATAGAATTTTAATCGAATAGTACATAATAAGAAGCAAATGACGACTGTATGTTCAAAATTTTACTAAACACTATATTATATTAATAAAAAGTAAAAGGGTAATTGGTGTAATTTAAAAAAAAAAAATCAATGTTTATACCGTAAAAATACGGGGAAAACATATATTATTATAAAAATAATACACTTTAAATAATAATGATAATAATAATAACCAAAGGGCGACGCTATAGTGGTAGTCCAATGACTTTGTTTAAAAACGGTCGTCGGTTATAATCTCGTTCATAATAGATAAAATGTTATGTATGAATTAGATATTTTATCATTGTGGGTCTTCGGACAATATGTCTTTAAGGAATTGTTGGCGGATCGAACCACTCGCTTTGTTGGAGGTTAACACAATAACAAAATAGTAACAGTCAGGGCCGACCCTTAAGGGGTGCGGGGAGGACTCCCGGCCCGGGCCTAATTTCTCGGGGGCACATTGATCATCCGATAATCCAAGTTTTCTTAATATTGATGTCCTTAATTCGATAGATTTTTGTATGTTTGAGCCTTAAAATTGTTAATCAAAGTGAAGGTAATTTATATAAAACAGAAAGTAAAGAAATGTTGAGAGAGGTTAAAAATTAAAGAAGAAAATGAAGTGACTGAGAAAAAAAATTGCAGGTTTATTAATGAGTGTAGGATTAGAGAGGATGAATAATATGAAATGAAGAGGGCTCACACTTTAGTTGTTTTTGCTTTTTATCGATTGGTTTTGACTTCCCTTTTAACTTTTATTTTTGTTATGAAACAAATTTATTTTAATTGCCAAAGTTTCACCCATTTATATTTTCACAAGGGATTCAAACTCCCAACCTCACCCAAAAGAGTTTGTTCCCTCTACTATCTATATCTATACTATATTATAATGCATGAGTGAGGGGTAGTTTAAGATACCCAAAAGTTAAGAACTCATTTTTCATTAATAACCCTAAAATGAGGGTAGAATAGTCATTCATACATTATTTACATTTTAATACCCTATCTTACTTACACTTTAATCCCTTAAGCTTTACTTAACTTTTACTTATTTAAATTATAGTTAAACTTTTTTTCCTTATTTTAAGCAAACCATCTTCCATGATTTTTAAATAGTCATATTTTTTTTGCATATATTTATACTTTTATAAAAAAAATTACATCATAATAATAAGCATTTTATTATCTTTAATTTGAGTATAGTATTGCTATTTTTATTTAAAAATCTTTTATGTGGTACGTGATTAGCGATATCTAGGAGTGAGCAATAACTAAACCGTTCACCAAAACCAAACCAAAAAACAGACAAAACTGAACCAAAATCTATTGAAAACTGAAACCATCCGATTTAACTTAAAACTGGTTATCGTTTTTTTAGTACCCTTAGTTGACCTAAATTAGTTAAACTAAAACAAACCCATTAATATATTCATAACAACGTGCACGCACGATGTGGTAGTGAAAACAGATACTTCTAATGGTTCATGGTTGGGTTAGGTTAGGTTCAGTTCGGTTATAAGCCTCAACTGGAAAAACAATTAACATTATCGGTTTATCGATTATGTAACCAACCGGTTAATTGGTTCAGTCTATTTGCTTAGATTGTCGTTTTTAGTCCGGTTTAGTTAATTTTGGTTAATAACCAAAACGAAACTTTAATTTTACTTAGAAGCATATGAAATGAAGGGTTAGGATCAAATACACAGTGAAAGAAAAATAGGAAGTCATAGGAAGGGTATCAAACGGACTTCGATTGAACTCATTCAAGCGGCATTGGAATCGTCTTATCGAACCCTACGACGTTAATTTTTAGGTCTTCGTTTTTTTTGGGGTTTTAGCTTGTAGTTTTTAGAATATGCGTTATATCATTGTGTCTTTTATGCACCATTGTGTCTTTTTTTTATTTTTATCATTGTGTTATTTTTTCAATTCATTGTGTCTTTTTTCTTCAGCATTGTGTTATATTTTTTGGCATTGTGTTATATTTTGTAGCTCATTGTGTCATATTTCATGATCTATTGTGTTTTTTGTATCCTTCTCACCCTTCTCATTTTTTGTAGCCTTTGTAGAATAACTCAACCCATGAAATGAAAGTATAAATACATGTAATGGATGTATAAAAGATATAAATGTATGAATGGTTCAGTTTTGGTTTGTTAATTTTGGTTTACTTAGGGTACAAAAAAACGATATTAGGTTAACTTGGTTTTGGTTAATTTTCAGTTCGGTTTTGTATGTTTTTGTTCAATTTCGGTTGAGGTTCAATTATTGTTTTTTTTTTTTGGGAAGGTGAGGTTCAATTATTGTTCACCCCTAGATATTATTAATCACGTAAAAAAATCAAATTTTAAATTAAAAATATATAGCAAATTATATTATAATATGGTTTGAAGATGAGTAGATAGGTTTATGAATTGTAGCGGTGGTATTAATAGAGGGGGTTTTAAAATTTTTAGCTTTTATACCTAGGCCTGTAAATGAACCGAACGAACACGATGTTTGTGTTTGTTCATTTAATTTTAACCGAACACAAACACATACTAAAACACATTTTTATGTTCATGTTCGTTCATTAAGAAATTTGTCATGTTCTTGTTCATTTATGTTTGTTCGTTTAAAACCTAAATGAACAGTTCACGAACGAACATAAACGGACGTTCATGAACATAATAAATGTGAACGATTTTGTATTACTGAAAAAACCTAATTACTAATTGGTTATATATTTATACAAGTAGCTAAAGCCCCAAGGTATGTTTATATTTATGTAAATATAACTACGTATGTAATTAATAAACATAAACGACATAAATAAACGAACATAAACGGACGTTTACGAACATAAATGAACAAACTCAACGTTTGTTCATGTTCGTTCATTTAACTAAACGAACAAATTTTTTTGTTCGTGTTTGTTCGTTTACTCTATTAAGTAAATGCATTAAATGAACTTCCCGCCGAACAAGTTCACGAAAAGCTCATGACCATTCGGTTTGTTTACAGGCCTATTTTTACCTCTATTTCATGTATTTATATATCACAATTTCATGTATTGTAGGAAAAAAAATTTAGCCAAAGTTTGTTTTTGTTATTCACCAAAATTGAATAAATCGGATTAACAACTGATAATCTAACAATACTAACTGAACCAAGGAACCAATTGTTTAATAAGATTGACTAATTGATGACTTTTGATTTTTGTTTCGGTTGAGGCTAATAATCGAATTTAACAGAACCATACACAAACACACACACTTAGAAGTGTTTGTATTTCCCGCTGCATCGCGCGGGCCCTCTACTAGTTATACTACAACCTAAGTGGGAAATAAAATTTGATCCATCAATTTGATATTACTTTAATCGTTGCTTAAAAATAGTTTACATTATTTATTTCGTTAAGGTCTAAAACTAAGAGTAAGGGAACAATTTTTACAGCTTGGTATGTACACTTGAAATTTCAGGACATGCCCTTAGTAGTAATAATAAATATTAATAATAATAATAATAATAATAATAATAATAATAATAATAATAATAATAATAATAATAATAATCGGTTGTTAAAGTTTAAAGGATCGTTCTAGGAATGATAGAAGGGTATAATCTGATGCGATTAAAGAAAATAAATGGTGTGAAGATAAAGTAAAGAAGGGAATTTAATAGAATAAAAAATGTGGAAGAAGATCTTGAAAATGGTGTATAGTCACGAGTGAGGAGAGAGGGTTGACTCATGACCTTTACTTTTATAGAAATTGCAATTAGGCCCATGTCTTTTGAAAAAAAAGACAGAAAGAAGAGATGTAAAGGTTCATCTAGAAAAAAAGTAGTTAAAAAGGGGTGAGATGATTTTAAAATTTTAGAGCCTCTTTGGTACGAGGTAATGGAATGAATGAGGGAATTGAATGGATGAGGTAATGAAATAGATTATTACCGTTTAATGTCTTGTTCGGTTGTAACGTGAGAATGAAACAAAGTATTATTTTATGTTGTTTGGTAGGCTTAAAAAGAATAAGGAATAAAATTGGTGGCGGTGGATGGCGCTAGTAGTGGGTGGGTGACGGTGGTGGGTGGTCGTTGATGGCGGCGGTGGTGGGTAATGGTGGTGGCTAGTCGTGGCGGTGGAGGTGGAGGTAGATGGCGCTAGTAGTGGGTGGGTGATGGTGGTAAAGTGTAACACCCCAACCGATGGCGGAAACATCGAGGTGTCACGTAGTGACGATTGTTCAATAGCTCATGGACTAAAGTGTAAATTTGAATACATTGATTAAATAATTTATTACATTGAAATGAAATACAACGATTCTAACTGTCAACTAAATTGAAATACAATGAATCAAAATCTAAATATAAATCCGAAAGCTTAAAGGATGCATCTCAAAACAACCTGAAACATGTACAAAATAATTTGGTCAATACAAAAATTGTATTGGTGAGCATACCCTGTTTAAATAAATATAGTAGAAAAGTGTTTAGCAATTCATGTGTCGTATACTGTTTGCAATTATGTAATAAGTGGTATCCGGGTCAAATCAACCCTAAGAGAAGAAAGCAGATATATATAGTATGCGCTAGTAGTAATGTAATACATAGCAATGACGAGGACTCTCAACAGAGTCACAAGGGTATAAACCATAGTACTATTCATTGAAATGCCAGGCCGCCCAGCGGTTAATGATTTGACAGGTCATAGATACAAGAAATGACATAAGCAAACACACATGAGAATTGCATTTAGTAAAAGAAATAGAAACTTGATAGTAAGTACATGAGTCACCCCAAAATAGTAAGACAGTAAAAAGGGGAAAGACATACTCACAGTTTGCGAAAGCGAGCAAAATCCAACTTAAGCGGTCGTGAGCTAAGTAATGGGAATTCCGAGGAATTCAACCTATAATGTGTAAGCATACTAATAAGGAAATGTCTAAAAAGTCTAAGGTAACTAGGGTCTAAGGCATTAGGGTTTGCTAAGTCGATTTGGGGAATTAGAGTTTTTTATGATCAGTCACGTTAATGTAAAAGTGGTATATCACAAATAATATATGAAAGGTTGTAAAGGTGGTTTAGGTAATTATTACCTATTTGGATATTTTAGATAAAAATTATGTTTGAATAATTTAAGACAAAATAAATTAACTAATTATTGTAAATAATTACAATAATCATAATTATATAAATAAATAATTCTGAATTACACAATGATACAACAAAAGATAATAAAGACATTAAACCATTTGAGTATTTATATTTATAAGAAAAATATTTATAAAATAGATGTTTAAATTGTATAAATAAATAAATGTTTTATTATGTCTAATTAAACGTAAATAAGACTAATAATACCATACATGATCCAAAAATACTAATTTTATAGAAAATGGATAATTCCTGATGTAAATAAATGAACATAATTTTCCCATAATTTTTGTAAACTTATTTATATTTAAAACTGATTTAATGAGGTTAAATCATGTTTAAATGATTAAAAATAGAAAAATTGATAAAAATAATGTTTTCTGAACCAATAATTTTTAATTAAGTTCATGATGATTAGAAATAATTTATCAAAAATTTTGAGATAAAAATCATTAAAAATGAATTTTTAATCAATTAATTATGATTAAAACAATTTAATTCAATAAAAAATATAAAATAAAACATTTTCCAGAAATTAAAAATGTGATAATTTTCTATGAGGTGTCAAGAAGTTACTCCTAAATTTTTATAATTTTTGGAGCAAAAATGAATTTATTATAATTATTTAAAGATACAAATGTATATATGTATATATAAATAAAAATAATATATAAAGACAACAATAACCTGAAAATCAAATAAAAAGTCAGACCTTGGGTCTGAGGGACTCGAACCCGGTTCATGAAGGGTTGCATACACACTGATCACCACTACACTACAATACACTTTGTTGAATTTAAACCCAAACATATCATACTTATATTATAATAACTATCCATCATCTTCTTCCCCAAATTCCCTAAGAACCCTAACCCTAGCCCTAAATTAATAAACCCGAATTTGGCTATGATAACAACAAGAACCTCAGGGCTTTGATACAAGAGACATCAATATACAAAACGGCAATAATCTTAACAACTTACAAGACCCGAATGATTCCGAAACAAGGCTACATGAGCCGAACCTGAAACTGGATCGCAGAAGGGCTTCAAGGAACGATTTCTTGTGGTTTTTAGTGGGTTTCGAGTGAGAATTAGTGCAGGAACGTATTGGTATATTCAATTTATAGTTTTAGACATGATTATTAACGTTTAAGAGGCGTTAATCGTAGCTTGAATGTAAGCGACGGTTATAACAACAAACCGGGCTAAATCTTGATTAAAAACGCGTTTATTATGCTTGAAACTGAAAGAGAATTATGGAGAAAGTTAAAAACGAGCATTAAAACCAGATTAATACGTATTGAATCCTCATAAGACGTGTCGCCGGAGTCTTAGCCGGATCCGGCAACAGGCCGGTCGGAATCAGTAAGGGGGGGGGGGCGGGATAGGTTTGGTTTAAAACTTTCATTTTTACATATTGGCAAGATAAGCCCCTCCATATTAACCTTGTGAGTTTATATTAGAATAGGTTAGTGTTTCTTTTATAACATACTTAACCAAGTTAACAAAATTAACTCAAATAATCCTAAAACCCTTTTTTTTTATATTAAATAACTTGCTAAATATCATTTTTTTTTAAAACAACGAAAGTTATTAGAACTTGATTTGTACATTCATAATACTAGGAGGGCTTAAGTTATAATAAAATAAAACGACGGATGTTACAGTCTCCCCTACTTTAGAAAATTTCGTCTCGAAATTTATTGCAAGTGGAGGTTACTGTATAACAAAAGGCGTTGTAAAAGTCAGCTATGTTTTTAAAAGAAAATTTAATCTTTTACGATTCGTCACAATTTAAAATAGTTGTCTAATATCCAAAGTATAAGTTTCAAAAATCTTTGACAGTTAACCCGAGATTAAGAAATTGAGAGTTTAAATGAGAAAAGTTTTGGGAATGTGTAACGGGTGAGGGGGCAGAGGTACTAATGAAGCAGTCTCCCCTACTTTAGAAGGTTTCTAACTGAACTTTATTAAGGTACGTAATAAGATTTCAAATAACAGAGCGTGTAAGTGTATACAAGATCTGTGTTTTCTGTGTGGGTGGTCAAGAGAAAGACTCTAGGAAGACAAGTTAAAGTTCGTGTAAGAACGTTCCTATCGAAAATGCTAGCTATTAGCCCACTGTTCTAATGAAGAGATAGTAATGAGTAACGGGTCGGTTCTTGGTTAGACTCCTAGTCCGTTCCCGCAGTATCGTTTATGCTTATATATAGGGTGTACCGCAGCTGACCCACCACACTCCCGATACTTTGGATTCGTACTGATTGTCTACCAACAGCCTGATTAGAATTACACACCACCCTCATGTACCTGTAAGCCCATGATTGCGTTCCGGACCGTAATCATCGATTTACCTTACACTAGGGTGTTATGCTTTTCCATAACCCTATCCTAAGTAATACTAGAAATAAATGCGTACAATCAGAATGTAATAGCCACTGCAATGAAATAATGTTCAATCATGACATGGTTAGAGATTCTTCCCTTTCGGGTTCACCCTTAACCGGTAGCTTCTGTTCACATCGTTGGCTCTAAACACCCATATTGATAAACTCCGAGATTTCCACCGTTCCCCTCGGATTAAAAGGAATACTCTAATCCGAGTCGTACGTGGGCACTGGCTTAGATCTCATACGAGTTATCAACTAGTATATTCGTTGGCCATGATGATGAACAAAATAATGTAAAGTATAACAGGGTTTTGCTCAAAACAGGAAAGAAAATATGCATACCAAATATACGTTCATGTAAGTATATAAGTGTAGCATAAAATTCCGACTGAAAGAATAGTATAACATAAATCGAGTAAATCGCTCAATTGCACAAAATGAAAGTAAACGAGTTGAATTAATGCAAATAGTCAAAAATAATCACAAATAACGTGTTAGAAATAACTATGAATAAAAATGGTGCAAGAATAAAATAGTGAAATTTATGGCAAATGAATGTGCACGGAACAGGTGTATAGCCTACTGGCGTGTGAGTTAAAATCTAGTAATTTTACATATATGCGTTATACTATAAAAGGCATTTAACAACATTCTGATAAAAAAAATATATCCCTTGTATTGTTAAACCAAAGGTTTTGCAACTGAAAGAGTATAAGTGTAAAGGTAAATTTGTGCAGTTTACTCGTCTTTGTGATATTGTTGAAAGAATAGTAGTGATGCATGAGAATAAATTTTTAGAAACCAAAGTGTGTTTTAGATTCAAAACAGGTTTATTTGCAAAATCTTCTTAAATACACATTTTCATGTGTTTACGAGAAGTCGAGTTTGAAAAATGTTATAGGGCTTATTATTAGTTGCAAATTTCTCCCAAAAATATATATTGGATATGTCATATGAAAACAAAAGATTTACATTTGGTCTTTAAAATATGCAACACAAGTTTGTAAAATGCAAAATGAAACCATCTCATGAAGTATGTGTAATTCTATTGTGTTTTAAAATACCAAGATTTAAAATGATGTAAATGATAAAATTTACGTATGTAATAGGTTACCAATATTTAAGAAAATTCATAATCAACGAGATGTAGAAATAGATCCTTGAGATGTGGATTTCACTCCTAACTCAAAGATGTATTTCAAAATTGAAAACGAATGTGGAATGAAACCAATCACTAAGTTAAGGATATCACTCCAGCTTAGTGGTTATGTTTCTTTTTGAAGGAAATACTCTTTGAGGTGTGGATGTCACTCCTATCTCAAAGACATATTCCTAAGATAAATAACATATAGAGGAGTAAAACTAATCACCAAGGTATGGATGTCACTCCTAACTTGGTGATATCAATTCGTTTGTGAAATACGAGCGTCTTCTTCGCCAAACAAAATATCGAAAGAATAACGAGAAATAATCGTAACGAAAATATCTTGAAAGAAAATAATAGGAAATAAGAGAAATATAAACGAGAGGACTCGTGAAAGTAAGCTTAGTTATAGTCTAGGCTAAAAGGCATTCTAATAACCTAATTCCCTATAACCATGGCTCTGATACCAATCTGTAACACCCCAACCGATGGCGGAAACATCGAGGTGTCACGTAGTGACGATTGTTCAATAGCTCATGGACTAAAGTGTAAATTTGAATACATTGATTAAATAATTTATTACATTGAAATGAAATACAACGATTCTAACTGTCAACTAAATTGAAATACAATGAATCAAAATCTAAATATAAATCCGAAAGCTTAAAGGATGCATCTCAAAACAACCTGAAACATGTACAAAATAATTTGGTCAATACAAAAATTGTATTGGTGAGCATACCCTGTTTAAATAAATATAGTAGAAAAGTGTTTAGCAATTCATGTGTCGTATACTGTTTGCAATTATGTAATAAGTGGTATCCGGGTCAAATCAACCCTAAGAGAAGAAAGCAGATATATATAGTATGCGCTAGTAGTAATGTAATACATAGCAATGACGAGGACTCTCAACAGAGTCACAAGGGTATAAACCATAGTACTATTCATTGAAATGCCAGGCCGCCCAGCGGTTAATGATTTGACAGGTCATAGATACAAGAAATGACATAAGCAAACACACATGAGAATTGCATTTAGTAAAAGAAATAGAAACTTGATAGTAAGTACATGTAACAACCGGCAAAAATAAGGTAATTCCGTACAAATTAATTAATATATGATTAACGTAATTAAATGCAATTATGTGTGATTTAATTATCAAGGCCTTAGGAGATAGCAATTTCCACATAATGCATAGGAATGTATACGTTTAATGGTAAAACATGATTGGATCATGTGCGAATAAACTATCCGGTATGGACGTTGGCAATTACCCGGTAACAATTAAATAAACGAAAAGGATCCCGGACACCCAGGATATAAAATAAAGGGTATTTTCACAAAACATAATGAGTTTTGGAACTCCAAAACCATAAGTGGAAACGTCTCATACAAATCTCCCGGTAACGAATAAAGTGCGCGTACCGCACCCGATACGCGTATAACTCATAATTTCACCCGGCAAAAGCCTAAATAACCAATCAACGCTTAAATTAGACTATATTTAAGGGTTATTAAAGGTATTTTTAATGTCCGAATACCGCGTGATTAAATCCCGAAAAATACCCGAACGACACCCGAACGACGAGGAATTAAACATAACAAGTATTGGGTAAATATTTGAAGTTGTGGACCCCACCCAAGCCACAAAGGTGGCCGGCCTAATGGCCATAATATGTCCATGCATTGTTTTAATAATAATACCCTAGTAATCTAGTATTAAGCATGCATGGGATGAGACAAAAGTTGTAAGACTTGTACAAGTACAAAAGCATGCAAACCTCTTGTCCCCTTGTAAGAAAATTTCGGCCATAGGGCCATATAATCCAAGACAAAATGCAAGTAATCATACACTAAGTGCACACATGCTTGTAAGAAAATCTTATATAAAGATTATAAGGGATTACAAGATTTAGCAAGATTTGCAAGAAACCATCCACTCCCACATACAAATACACGGCCACACATATATTACACACATCCATCCAAGATCATTTTGTACTTCTTAAAATCTCTTACATCATTAACAAGATCACATGCAATCCATGGAAGATTTGATGGTAGTATATAAACATGTGTTAGTCCTTTGAAGATAACAAAGCAAAAACAACTCTTCTTCCTTTCTCCATTTTGGCCGTAGGTTTCACCCATCCCATATACACATTTCTTTCAAGTTTTTACATCTCCAAATCACTCAAAACAATCCATCATCCAAACCCCTATTGTGTGTTTCAAGCTTGGAGCTTAACCACTAAGGAAGAACACACTAAACCCCTCTCAAAATCCAAGGTTTTGTCTTCCCTAGCCTTGTGCTAGTAGTAAGCTTCTTAACCTTGTTTTGATTATTAATATTCATGTATGTGTTCTTAGAAGCAAGTTGTACATGAAGGGTTTAAAATGTGGTTTGAAACATAATCTTTAATAGGTTTTACATGAGTAAAATAAATGATTAAAGATATGTAAATGGATCATGGATTTGATGATGATAAAGTAGTGATCTTGAAAATGTATAAAATCTACACATACACTAAGTAGATGATGATTTGATTAAGAGTTATAGAATAAACTTAAATGTGTTAAAAAGTAACTTTAATCATCTTAATATGATCATCTAAGACATAATAAATGATGGAACATGTTGGAAGGTCATGAATAAAGAAGTTGAAAAATTAAAGTTTACTTACTTAGAAGAATGATATTTTGATATAATGGACAAATACATAAAACACACATACAAGTAGCCTTATATATGAAATATAAGACTAATAAAAGTGTTTTGATACAAAAATAACTTACCAATAAAAAGATGGATCTTCAAAGTCCACTATTTTGAGTGAAAAATGCTAACTTTGGAAGTTAGAGTGGAAAAATGCAACATTTGAAAGTTAAGGGACTAATATTGTAACTTTGAAAGTTAGAGGACTAAAATGAACATTTTAGAAACTATTAGTCCAAAAATGCAATAATGGAAAGTTTGGTGTCAAAAGTATAAGTAATAATTCTCCAAGGATGATTTGGGTAAATACTAGTAGATATACTTGGGTATTTTTGTATAAAAAGTATATTTTTATAAAAATGAAAGTTATAAAAATATGGATTGTATTAACATAAGGATTTTTATAAAATAGAGATTTTTATAAAAATGTTAAACAAACTTGAGAAACTTATACAAAAATGAATACTTTTGTATAAATGGGAATATAAAAGTATTGGAAACATTTTTGTAGTTAAGTTAACAAGTTGGGTTAAAAATACATAAGTATTTTAAACCTTCCAAGTAACATGTGTTAGGAGGAAGAAATATGAACAATATTTCTATAAAACACATGTTGGGAAAAACTTGGAAAAATTAACTATTCGAGCTAAGATATCGAACTAAGACGCGTTAACGAACCGTACACGGACAAAACATGAGAAAAATGCCATTGCGGCAAGATGAGAAAATATATATTTTAGGAAGTAAAATATATATATACATCATGGGTGAAAACTAATAAAACACTTTCCTAAGTGTTGAAGGAATTATTCGTGGGAGAAAAACATGACGTAAACAAGTAAGACGTTAAACAAACGTATATACTTAACAAGAAAAATTACACATTTATATATATGTACGCTCGTCTCGGCAAAATTCTAGTATATCTACTTAATGGGAAAGTAGATATGTGGGAAGGAAAACGAGACGAGTAGACAAAGATATATATATGTGTATGCCGTGCCGACAAGATCCTAGTATATTTATTTGAATGGGAAAATAAATATACGGTATGGTGAGTTGAATCGGGTGTTGAGAATATACAATCGAACGACAAGATCTTAGCATATTTGTTTAAATGGGAAAACAAAGGTGCGGCAAAGTGAGTCGGGTCGAGTGTTGAAATATATATTATATCGAGCGATGCGATCTTAAGTATAATTATTTAAATGGGAAAATAATTATACGTTAAGTGAAGTCGAGTCGATGATAATAAGGTACAAGTTAAGGAAATATTCACAAGAGTAATATATAACTTGTAACACAAAGGGTAATCTAACGCCAACGAAACCTAGGATACGCGCTTAATTAAACGGGATTTGGAATAACTTGTGGTCGGGAGTTGGGTGTACAACTTGCCAAGGCACATGCACTATAGGGATAGTGACTTATACGTCTAGGACGTTTGTAGGTGCGAGACCCTTTTTGCTATCTGCTTAGTGAGCCGGACAGTGATTCAGGTGAGTTTCACGGCCCCATTTTAAACTATTTTTACGTTTTCGGGGGAAAGATATGTTAGGGAAAATGTTTGACGGATTTATTACTTGAGGTGTGACCGCCACTCGGGTTGAGTCCTCGCCTCTATAATCATTTATTCAGGGAAATGGAACTGGTGGAATATTGGATAGTACTATTGGTGCCTGACAAGGCCCACCCCTAATCGATAGCGTCGAATATGCATTAGTGTATGCCTGGGGTGCATATATTCTGAACTTAAGTCGTGGGATACCGAGTAACGACTTGGAGCGGGGCATATTTATTATACGTCTTGGTTTGATTATAGTCTCAAGTAGGATTATAGGAATTTGCAACTCCTATATATTGTCATAACATGGTATTTCCCAAGTATTCAAGTTTTGGAAACTAAAAACCTGTGAACTCACCAATATATTTATATTGACGAAATTTTAAACATATCTTTCAGGTAATTAGATGAAGGAAATCGGGGCAAGCTAGGTCATGGAATCCTCCGATGCGGCGTTAAATATTTTGCGGGGGTTTCACCTTTATTTCCCAAGACTATGGGATATATTTGAGAAACCTCTCCATTGTGTTACAAAACAATTTACTTTTATGTAATATTTCGAACAAGATTTGACGCCTTAATAAATGACCCATTTTCTTAAATTACTTGTGATTTGCGTTAACCTTGACTTTATGCTCTTGAACCGTTGCGCCACGTGTTTCCGCCATTGTCGTGGTGTGACAGTACATGAGTCTCCCCAAAATAGTAAGACAGTAAAAAGGGGAAAGATATACTCACAGTTTGCGAAAGCGAGCAAAATCCAACTTAAGCGGTCGTGAGCTAAGTAATGGGAATTCCGAGGAATTCAACCTATAATGTGTAAGCATACTAATAAGGAAATGTCTAAAAAGTCTAAGGTAACTAGGGTCTAAGGCATTAGGGTTTGCTAAGTCGATTTGGGGAATTAGAGTTTTTTATGATCAGTCACGTTAATGTAAAAGTGGTATATCACAAATAATATATGAAAGGTTGTAAAGGTGGTTTAGGTAATTATTACCTATTTGGATATTTTAGATAAAAATTATGTTTGAATAATTTAAGACAAAATAAATTAACTAATTATTGTAAATAATTACAATAATCATAATTATATAAATAAATAATTCTGAATTACACAATGATCCAACAAAAGATAATAAAGACATTAAACCATTTGAGTATTTATATTTATAAGAAAAATATTTATAAAATAGATGTTTAAATTGTATAAATAAATAAATGTTTTATTATGTCTAATTAAACGTAAATAAGACTAATAATACCATACATGATCCAAAAATACTAATTTTATAGAAAATGGATAATTCCTGATGTAAATAAATGAACATAATTTTCCCATAATTTTTGTAAACTTATTTATATTTAAAACTGATTTAATGAGGTTAAATCATGTTTAAATGATTAAAAATAGAAAAATTGATAAAAATAAATGTTTTCTGAACCAATAATTTTTAATTAAGTTCATGATGATTAGAAATAATTTATCAAAAATTTTGAGATAAAAATCATTAAAAATGAATTTTTAATCAATTAATTATGATTAAAACAATTTAATTCAATAAAAAATATAAAATAAAACATTTTCCAGAAATTAAAAATGTGATAATTTTCTATGAGGTGTCAAGAAGTTACTCCTAAATTTTTATAATTTTTGGAGCAAAAATGAATTTATTATAATTATTTAAAGATACAAATGTATATATGTATATATAAATAAAAATAATATATAAAGACAACAATAACCTGAAAATCAAATAAAAAGTCAGACCTTGGGTCTGAGGGACTCGAACCCGGTTCATGAAGGGTTGCATACACACTGATCACCACTACACTACAATACACTTTGTTGAATTTAAACCCAAACATATCATACTTATATTATAATAACTATCCATCATCTTCTTCCCCAAATTCCCTAAGAACCCTAACCCTAGCCCTAAATTAATAAACCCGAATTTGGCTATGATAACAACAAGAACCTCAGGGCTTTGATACAAGAGACATCAATATACAAAACGGCAATAATCTTAACAACTTACAAGACTCGAATGATTCCGAAACAAGGCTACATGAGCCGAACCTGAAACTGGATCGCAGAAGGGCTTCAAGGAACGATTTCTTGTGGTTTTTAGTGGGTTTCGAGTGAGAATTAGTGCAGGAACGTATTGGTATATTCAATTTATAGTTTTAGACATGATTATTAACGTTTAAGAGGCGTTAATCGTAGCTTGAATGTAAGCGACGGTTATAACAACAAACCGGGCTAAATCTTGATTAAAAACGCGTTTATTATGCTTGAAACTGAAAGAGAATTATGGAGAAAGTTAAAAACGAGCATTAAAACCAGATTAATACGTATTGAATCCTCATAAGACGTGTCGCCGGAGTCTTAGCCGGATCCGGCAACAGGCCGGTCGGAATCAGTAAGGGGGGGCGGGATAGGTTTGGTTTAAAACTTTCATTTTTACATATTGGCAAGATAAGCCCCTCCATATTAACCTTGTTAGTTTATATTAGAATAGGTTAGTGTTTCTTTTATAACATACTTAACCAAGTTAACAAAATTAACTCAAATAATCCTAAAACCCTTTTTTTTATATTAAATAACTTGCTAAATATCATTTTTTTTTTTAAAACAACGAAAGTTATTAGAACTTGATTTGTACATTCATAATACTAGGAGGGCTTAAGTTATAATAAAATAAAACGACGGATGTTACATAAAGGGTGACGGCGACGGTGGATGGTGACGGTGGAGGGTGGTAGTGGTTGGTGGGTGGTGGTGGTGGTGGCGACGATGGTGGGTGGGTGGCGGCATCAGCGATAAGTGGAAGTGGATGGCGTTGGTGGTGGGTGGTTGACGGTAGTGAACGGTGGCAATGAAGAGTGGCGGCAGCGATAATGTGTGGAGGTGAATGTCGACGGTGGTTGTTGGTGGTGAAAATCCTCAGGATGATTTTACATCATATCCTTAGTGTAGTATCCTCAGGATGCTAAAGGACCCAACAGACTTCAGGATGTAACTAAAACTTTAGCATGTGCACATCCTGAGGATGGACTAACGAATTATCTTTCTATGATATAATTGCAGTATAACTAATCTATAATATGGACTTATAACCTTTTTATAACGTCTATATTATGGTACTCGGTCAAGGGAGTCAAAGATGGAAGAGTTACACTTGCAAGACAAAGTCCAAGCTCGAAGAACGAGTCAAAGTTGTAACCGACAAGCATTAAAAAGAGGCGAAGAAGATGGAAACCGTTGCTACAACGTCTACTTGAGATGAAACAACTACAACGGTCACTTAAAGCCTTCAAAGAACTTAACTAACCAAGCGGATTACACAGGATCTCTCGTTTGTTTTCATGTATTATAAATAGGGGATGATTGACGAGTATAGGACACAACACGTTCACTTGAACTACATGTATACTCTGTTGCTCATAGAAAATCTCACACACACTTGGCACAAATCATTGTAATCTTAGTACACTCGTCACTCATTCATCCAAAATTGTACTTATTTTTACCCTATTAATATTAACAAACAAGGCAGGGGCCTAGACTCCTCCCGAGGTTTTATGTCGGCGATCTACAACTGATCAAGGGCTTTCCTCGTACATCGAGTGTTGTTCATTGTGTTTTAGTGCTTACTTTACTTGTTCCTTGAATCTGCTGATAGTTGCATCCTCAGGATACAACTGTCCATCCTCAGCTTTACCTTAACCATCCTGAGCATAGTTGTCACATATTTGTTTCTTTAACATCTTAACACACCATTTTCAAAATAAAACTAGACCCTAAACATATTTTGACATTTATAGCACTCTACCTCACTTTTACTAATTTGGAAAACAAAGTTATTTCTAGCAAGTAATTTTTGACCAAAACAGTGGTGGTGGTGGGTGATGTTCATGGTGGTAGGTGGAGAGTTTTGGTGTTGTTAATGAATCGTGCAAGAGGAGATGAAATGAAAAAAAAACACGAGGAGTTGATGGAATGGTTTTGAAGGAATGAAATGATTGTGAAATGGGTGAATGTTGATTTCATTCTATTGACCAACCAATGACACAATCTTTTATTACCTCATAATAGTCTATTCCATTTCAGCATACTAAACACTACCTCAGTGTGTATATTTGATATTTTATATATATTTAATGTATGAAAAAGGTGCCTAAAAGTGTAAAATTTATATT
Source organism: Ambrosia x helenae (assembly GCA_030844895.1). Lineage (NCBI taxonomy): Eukaryota > Viridiplantae > Streptophyta > Magnoliopsida > Asterales > Asteraceae > Ambrosia > Ambrosia x helenae. Next base: position 107,997,615 of record CM061228.1, on the reverse strand, counting down.
ATAATAAGTCTTAATTACCCATTCTTATTTTTAACGGTTAACGAAATTCACTAAAAACTCCTTTCGGAGTCCCTACTCAGTCAAATCAGGACCCATTCTAGCCGACATAGCCAGACATGTAAGAGAGCTCCTGGTTTCACCAAGTTCACAAATTCCGGGTAAAACCCGACTATCCACCCACCCGAAAGCACGAAAATGAAATAATCGGTAAAATCTGGCGCTCTCAAGAATCGAACCCATGACCTTTCAGCCATGGGTCTTCTATCATTGAGTCTCAGTTTGTGAAATGTGGTTTTATAAATAGTAACTTTATTACATAATATTAATTCTTTTGTTTTTCAGTGTTCAATTTCTCTTTTTATATTTTAAATAATATACGCTTTTTAACCCATTTAATTTTCATGTAATTGATTTTTTTTCTAATAACTTATTATTGTATTGAGTGTCGGTATTGTATCAGTACCATAATAAATCAAATCAATACCGATAAAAAAACACATCACTACATTATTTTTTAGGTTTTCTTTTTGGGTTGCTGTACGTAACAAACCGAATCAAAATTGATCAAATCCTTGTCATGGAGCGGGAATGAATCTCACGAGTATATATGATAAAAGCTTATTTTTCTTGTGTCCACTTTTTTTTTAAGATTCTAAAAAGTGATCAATTTTGATCACTTCTGTATCTTTTTATATTAAAGCTTATTTTTCTTGTGTCCACTTTTTTTTTATTTATTTTTTTATCATTGTATATATAATTAATCAATAACTGACGGTGCAATAGTGTCGTGACATAGTCGTAATTTCAAGTGTGAACGCAGGGCAAAACGGTAGTTTTGCCTGTGCTTTACTAGTTTGGTTAAAAAGCCATGCAACACATATTGGCACCTGTGACCTCTTGGTCTAGTGGTATGTAGACGTGAGCAAATCGGTTTTTTTTTTTGCCAAACCGGTTTCGATTTCAAACCGGTTCGCTACAGTACCGGTTCATGCCCGAACCGGTTGTCGATTCGTAAGACCGATTTTGGAAACCGGTTTCGGTTTGGTTCGGTTTGTTTCGGTTTCGGTTCTTAATCGGTTCTTTCGCGCACAATTAAAAAAAAATAGGGCGATAAGAAAAAATATAAACATAAAAATTCAACTTTTATTTTTTTTCGGTTTTCAACTAACAATGGTGGGTTGGTTTGAGGAACCGGTTTGGGATGGGTTTGATGAAGCCATGGAAGATGTAACAAAGAAGCAAAGCGGAAAAAACGGGAGAATACGGTTGTGTTTTTTGGTTTTTCGGGTTCGTTTTTTTACGTTTTTGAGTGTTGTGATCAACCCAAAACATCTAAAAACCTATTTATACTAAGTTGGGATGGCAAATGGTGATTTAGAAGCAAAGTTAACGGTCAAAAACATCAAAAACGAGCCTAATGGCTAGTTTCTAAAGTTCAAAACGTTCAAACGGTTTGAACTGGTTTCAAACCGGTTTTTGGGTTTGATTCACAAACCGGTTCGTGTAGGAACCGGTTCGGTTCGGTTTCTTGTGGAAAAATGGGGAATCGATGCTCGAACCTAAGCTTTGTATATGAAACCTGTAACATCGCAAAAATTTTCCCAAATCCTAATACACATATTATATTTTCTTTTAATTATAAGGTGCCTAAGTCTTCACTTTACTACCACACAACTAGAATATATATATATATATATATATATATATATATATAAAGGTTTATAATAATAATAATAATAACAATACATTTAGTTTTAAAAAAAAATATGAGGTTAAGAACCCAAGCAAAACAACCCACCTAACTGGCCCAGATCCTAAACCCGGCCCAGTTCTGAGCCCACTAGACCTCCGGCCCACAATGCTATCCCTCCTCCCTTTCCTTAGCTGTTTAAAAAAAAAAAAACAATGCCCTTGCCGGGTTTCGAACCCGAGCAAAAGCCGGCCAAGCCCCACACACACAGACGTGAACACCACCTGGGCCACACCCTTCAGTTGGTTTAAACCCAACTTTAATTATATATAAACCCACTTCTGTCCCTCCTTTCTCCTTCCTGTTGACGCGCAGCAGCAGATATGGCAAGAGATTTCCACCTTTTTGGCTCAATTAACGCGTAATTAACCATGGGTTGACTTGGAGTCGTGATTATCGGCCTGTTATGTGTTATTACACGTCCAATTATAAACCAATTCATACCCAATTAATTAATTATACGCGTGACCATTCAAAACGAGTCAAACTATCCAATAATACGAACCAGACATTAGCACTATAAATTGGACCTTAAACAACATTATCACATCGCCGAACAATCTCTTCCAACCCCCAATTTCTCCTGTAAATCTTCTGTTCTTGATTTCTACTCGCGTTTTGACTTTGAGCCTTGACCGAGCAATCTGTTCGTAATCGTGATTGTAAGTTTAATTTTTGTTGTGGGAATTGTTAATCGGCGTCTGCACAACATTAGCCCTATGATTAATCGGGTTAATGTTGTGTGGATTGCCCGATTGCAAAACTAGGGTTTCGAAAACCTTATTTGGGGAAGAACACTAATTCTGTGAAGATATTTATTTTTAATAAACTGAATCCAAACACAACCACTGGTCTGGACCAAGTGGTTGTGTCTGGTGCCCATGAACAGTGCCACACGGGTTCGAACCCGGTCTGTGGCGATTCTTTTTTTTTTCTCTCTTGTTTGTTCTACAAACAAAATACATATATATATATAATTATTAGTATTTTAAAATTTGTTTTAAAATACTAAAACTCTTTTATTAATTCCACAAAAATTATTTTAGGTAAATCTGATGAAAAAGTTTCACCTACAATTTTTAGTTTCCGAAAATTAATTTATTTAATATATATAATAATTAAATCAATTTTATTCTATTATATTTATAAAATTCCATTAAAATATCAAAACAAATTTATAAATTTCCACAAAAATTATTCTAAGTTTTTATAAGTGAAAATGGATTTAAATACTCCCAACTATCGCCTATTGGCGGATAGCACTCCCAACTATCACTTTGGCGGATAGCACTCTAAACTTGCAACTTATTTTCCATTATCACTCCCGGACTTAACACCGTTAGTTTTAAGCTGACGTGGCTAACGGAGTATGACGTGGCATAACCTACGTGGAAAAAAAAATTACTTATACCCTAATTTTACACATCAGATCATTTCACTCTTCTCACTCTTCACTCTCACGATCGTTCAACCCTTTCAAACCCTAATCCCTTCACAAACAAACAATCAAACACTGATTTCTTCACAATCGAACCTTTCAATGGATGAAATCGCCTTCAAGGTGTATTACGGTGGGGGCTTTGATGTAGGGTTAGGTCCGTTGAAGTATATTGGTGGTGAATGGAAGATGTATCGTATTGATCCAGACCATGTCTCATTCTTTGAGCTCGTGGGTAATGTAATGGAAACAGGGTGCTACGAATCTAAGGATTTTGACATGTATTGCCTTGATCCCGAAGACGGATTATTGAAGCAATTGAGGGATGACAAGGATGTTGGATGCCAGGCAATTAAGGTACAAACTAGTTCTAAGGCTTTTATTGAAGTATTTGTTCAAGTTGGACCCTTGAGTAAAGCAACATTGAAGTATTGTAGCAACCCAACATCAGCCCTAGACCAACCCACTACTAAAGCCCAACCCAAGTCTGTAGACCAACCCACCACTAAAGCCCAACCCATGACTGTAGCCCAACCCATCACTGTAGCCCAACCCAATAGAGAACCACCTCCCAAGCTTAACTTTCAGTCAACAATGAGTCCTGTGTCTGAGGGCAGGAGAACCAAAGCTTCTGCTTCTAGATTAACACCATACTCACCATCAAAGCCAGTTAAAGCTGGTACTTCAAAATTAGATCTGTTAGCTGAAGTGTTTGAATTAGGAACAGATGATGCTGAAGTAGTGGTTGAATTAGAAAAAACTGATGCAGAAGAAGTTGTTGAAGTAGGAAAAGAAGTTGTTGAAGTAGGAAAAGAAGTTGTTGAAGTAGAAAAAGATGATGCTGAAGTATTTGAACTAGGAAAGGAGGGTACAGAAGTCTTTGAAACTGATAAAGAGGCATTTGGATCTGAAAGTGATAAGGAGGTATTTGCATCTGAGTCTGAATCTGAAAGTGATAATAGTAGAGACAGTGATTACAAGAAGGTATTTGGATTTGAATCAAGTGAAGATGATGATGAGGAGGTATTTGCATCTGAGTCAGACAATGAAGATAATGCAGTATTTGAACAAGTGGTGAATGAAGTTATTGGATCTGGGTCAAACAATGAAGACAATGAGTGGGTAGAATCTGTTAAAGCTATTAAAGAAGCAAATCATCAAGAAAGTGAAGCTCATAAGAAGTTGTTAGAAGAGTGTTTGGCAACAACTGAAAAAGGTAACTTGATTGAATCACTTGATAATAGAGACACACATATAGAGGGTTATAGCAGCTATGAAGAGTCTGATGGTTCTTTTTGCATTAGTATTGGTTGGTAATGTAGTGTGTAATCAGGTTCTTTTTGCATTAGTATTGTTCCGAATGGGTCAATTTTGGTTAGGTTCAGTTTGCATGGTGTGTTTATGTATAAACAGGTTAGAAACTGTTTGCAAATGGGTCAATTTTCAGTACTGCAGCTTGGTTAAACAAATGGGTCAAGTTGGTTCCTTCAAATTCACTCAAACATCATGCAAATGTTCATGCAAATGTTGCTTAATAACATTTTCATTCATATCACATAATCAATCTACATCATGCAAATTGATCTACAAAACATTTCATCCATCTCAAACCTCAAACTCAGAGCATGCTAAACTAACTACCTACTTGGACAAGTACATACAAATTGCAATTATTATCAAGACACTGAAAACATATGTCTTCTTCTTCCATTTGTAGCCTCTGTCACAAATCCTTTCTTGCAACCTCTTGTTCTCCTCAATTAACAAATTTTTTTGTAATTCCAAGTTCTGAATCTTCAAAGCTTCATAACTATCTGACATCACAGCCCTGTTTCTTCCATCCAAGTTCTGAATCTTCAAATCTTCATAACTATCTGACATGACAGTCCTGCTTCTTCCATCCAAGTTCTGAATCTTCAAAGCTTGTTCTTTAAACATTCTATCAACATCCTCTTTCCACACGAAGAATTTGCAACCACATTTCTATTGAAATTACAAATTTTAAAGTTAATAATTGTTCATACAACAAAAACGTTGAATAAGGGTGGGTACTAACCGGCCAATACGAGCAACCATAAAATTGTTCACCTTGTCGAAGACTCGTTACTCCAGCAACTCGAAGTACTGCAAGAACGTCATGTTGGCAATAGAGGTTCCCATCCAAATCGACTTTAAACTTAGGGTTTCTTGTTCCAATTGAGTTCGAAGTAGAAGACGAGCTCATGATTGATGTTCGTTCGTGTATTGAAGTGGTTGTTCTTCAGTCGAATTGTTATTGAATCGAGTGTAGGTGCATGAATCGTTCTAGGGTTTCATCCCCAAAATCTAGGGTTTCAATTTGGTGAAGACGTAAGTTTGTAAAATGAGGGAAAATGTTTATTTATTAACAACTATTGCCAAGTCAGACAGCCACGTCATCAAAAATGCCACGTAGGATAACGTCGTCTAACGGTGTTAAGTCCGGGAGTGATAATGGAAAATAAGTTGCAAGTTTAGAGTGCTATCCGCCAAAGTGATAGTTGGGAGTGCTATCCGCCAATAGGCGATAGTTGGGAGTATTTAAATCCATTTCCCCTTTTTATAACAATATACTTTTCTGAAATGATTTTTATTTCAGAAAAATCATTTATTTAATATTTTTAATCAATTTTTGTTAGTTTTAATCGTAATTAAATCATAATAAATTCAATTTTTAATATTTTTGCACCAAAATTTTATACAAATTATTTCTGAATATTTAGAACAGAAATATAATTTTTAAACTGATAATTCTTTAATTTTAGTAATTTTTAATTATTAAAGTTAAAGTTTGACAATTTGTAATAAATAGATTTAATAATCCATTTTAAAGAAAATAATTTTATAAAAATTATTTTTATACTTTAAACACATTCTTGTGACCATCTTAGATTCAAAATTCATAAAAAGATTTTTGGTTATTTATTTATTAATATTTCTCTCAATTATCAAACAATTATAATATTAATCAAACGAGCATTTATCCCCAAATTCGAAGCCCTAGAACTTATACATTTGTAGACTAGATAGACTTAGACATATTTATTACCTTATTTATAGGGTGATACTTGACACATTTGGGCAACACCATTATTCAATCTTTTCAACAGATATAACATTTTGCTAAGGTGAGTTTTACATAGCCCCTTTTCTATTTATCACCATTTTTGGGGTGAAACATGTTACAACATTATTTATGCAATTCAATCATCAATGTGTCTATGCGTATTTCTATGTTGCATTATGTCTTGAACATGACTAGGGTAAGCACAATACTAGCATAAACATTCATCAGCCAAACGGTATACATTGATAGATCTATTGGACTGACAATCCCACCCGGATACGTGCCTCCTACAAAGGTTGCGTGGGTGTTTGTTACTGCAATATAAACGAGTGAACAATGAGCGTATGGGATGTACCACAATACAACAGTCACAATAGTTGATTATGCACTCGATTTACTTCTAGTATGTTTTCACATATGGACTAGATTGCCATGACACATGAATTGCACAACAAATTTTATTCGATTATCAAAAACTATGTAATTCTCACCAACTTTTGTTGACCCAAAATATTTTCAACTTAACATGTTTCAGGTTCTACTTGTTTGAAGATTTGATTTGATGCTTGAAGATGTTTGTATAGTTTTATTCAATTTGATGTACAAATTCTTAGAACAATTGTATGTAACTTATTTAAATTATTTAATGAAATTTATTATTCACCATGAGCTACTGAACAATCATCAATACGTGACATCCCGATGTTTCCGCCATCGGTTGGGGTGTTACAAAACCGCACCGGTTCGTGTAGGAACCGGTTTGAGAACGAACCGGTTCGGTTTGGTTCGGTTCGTGCGGTTCCGGTCCCCAAACCGGTTTTTTTGCTCACATCTAGTGGTATGGTGTCCCCTCTTACAAATGTAAGATTGTGGGTTCAAATCCTTGCAAATGCAAGATAATGTGGAATTATGGTGTAATAAAATTTGCCGTTCAAAACAAAAAACATATTGGCACCTTTTCCAAAACTAAAGAAAGTATTCAATCTTTTGATGAGAAAATTTTCTCGCAGACTATAGTGTTAGTAGAAAAATTAAACTTTATTTTGTATTTTTGTGTGGGTTTCAAGAAATTCACTTCATATTTCAAGACAACTAGTGGTCTTTCAGGGCGTGCTCCGCACGCCTTGACATTTTGTCTCCTCTAAAACGCAAACTTATTTTCTCTCATCAAAAATTCATTATCGATTTCTGTATAAAAAAAATTCACTATCGAATTTTCTTTAGAAAACTGATTGAATTAAAATATTGAAGTAACTTGAATGGTTAACCGCTCTAAAACGCAAACTCATTTTCTTTCATCAAAAATTCATTATCGACTTCGGTATAAAAAAAATCACTATCAAATGTTCTTTAGGAAACTGATTGAATTCAAATATTGAAGTAACTCGAATAGTTAACCTAGTTGATTAGTATTGTTTTTTGGTACTTTAATTTATAGTTAACGGAGTTGAGTAGTAAATTAACAGAGTTGAGTAGTAACCTAGCGGGTAACAGAGTTGAATAGTATTGCTTTTTGGTATATATAATACCTTTACAAAAATAGAACATGAAAACAAAGGTAAAAAACAACCTTCTTAAAAGAAAAAAAGAACATTATATACAAAGTTAAAAAATGAAGTATAAGAAAATGAAGTAAAAAAATCAAGGGAGACATTAACTAATGGTGTAGTGTGGGTTCAAAACCCACACCCCTTCAATGTAAATAAAGTTTACTCAACCACTTCACCAACATCACTTTTGAAGTCAAACTTGCAAAACAATATATAAAAACCTAAGGTTTAATAAAATATAATAAAATTACTATTCAAATGCAAAGGATTATTAATATAGTATAAATGACACATCAAGAAAGTTAAATTTTGATATGCATTTCCTGAAAAGCATCTCCTTTTTCGTGAATCCTTTTCGGTTTCACATTGTTATTTGAAATACATGTTATGAAATACATATAAAAAATGTAGCCCAATGGTAACAAATAACAATATTTTTATCAAGCTCTAATGTCTACCAAATAGTGACGGTTCAAGTCACTTATGGCCAAAATGAAGTATTATTATTTTGCCGTTAAAAAAAAAAAGACGGAGTTTGTGTGAATAAACGAGGGAGAGGTGGTTTGTTGTGGTCATAGGACGGGGATGGTGAAGACCAAAGAGAGAAAGGTGGGCTACACAGTGGCGAAAAAGGCCAAAAGGGTGGTAGTTAAATGGACTAATGCAGGTTGCAGAGAGATTTTTATGAGGCAATGAAGAGGGTACTAAGTACTAACAAGTAATAATCTATTTTGTTGTCAATGATAAATAAAATATAAAGTCATAAAAAAATTGTACCTTGTGCATATATATATTTTTTTTCTTTGGAAAAGAAGGTTAATATAGGCTTTTTGTTAGGTCATTTGGGTTATTTTCCTTATGGGCGAATTTAATTACAACTGTAGGGCCCCAGTAGGGATAGCAAAAAAATTCAAGCCCGACGGGTTTATCCGAAAGTCGATGGGTATAAGCTGTATTTGGGATTAGTTTTAAAAATTTTGATGGTTTAAGGGGCTGTTTGGTTGATTAAGTGTTGAATCATTAAGATGATCTGAATGGTTAAGAGGTTCTGAATGGTTAAGAGCCGAATCATTCAGTATCTCTTGTTAGCTTAATGGTTTAGCACTTAATCATTTTATTCAGATGCTGAAACAAACAGTCTGAATGTTGAATGATTCAGACCTGAATGATTAAGAGGCTGATTAAGAGGCTACCAAACAACCCTAAGTCGAGGAATAGATAATACCTAACTCTTTGCCATCCCAGGCCTCCACTGAGCTAATGGGCCTGTGTAATTAAAAACTTTATAGTTTAAAGATGTATAAAAAGTGGGCCTGTGTAATTAAAAACTTTGTAGTGTAAGTAAAGTGTTTTAAAAGTTTAGGTGCCCATGAGACATGACTCATTTGCTTATTTACCTGGGCCCCATTTCCAATTTTCTTTCAAGCTCCAACCCAATTTATTGGCCCAGTCTATTTCATGTTTAACAATTGAAAATCCAGTAAAACAACTTAACATGTTGTAAATGAACATATATAACAGAGTTAAGTTGAAAGAATATTATTGATTTCAAAAATTGTGTTTTTACTTTGCCAAATGACCCTGTTTAAATAGGCATACAAGAGTTATGCTAAAATAGTAAACATTAAATGTGATTTGGAGAAGATTGAAAGATAACGGCTCCTTTCCTTGTATGTGGGAGCCGAAATATGGAAACCAAACCAAAGGAGATGATGATTGAAATCTGATCCTTAAAATATTATTCTAACACTCCCCCTCAAGTTAAGTAGTGGGATTTCCAATATTCAGCTTGTCGAGACAATAGTCGAAAATTTTTCCATTGACGGCCTTGTTAATATATCTGCAAGTTGATCTTTTGAACTGACGAAGGGAAGCTTAATAATTCCTGCCTCGATTTTTTCTTTGATAAAATGTCTATCAACTTCTACATGTTTTGTACGATCGTGTTGAACAGGATTTTTTGAAATCTGTATGGCAGCTTTGTTATCACACATGATTGTACTAACTTCAGTCTGAGTGAATCCGATTTCATTTAGGAGTTTACGAATCCATAAGACTTATGCTAAACCACGAGCAATTCCCCGGAATTCTGCCTTTGCACTAGATAGGGCGACAACCTTTTGTTTCTTGCTTCTCCAGGTAACAAGGTTCCCTCCTACTAGTGTAAAGTATCCAGATGTTGATCTTCGATCTTCTTTATCTCCAGCCCAGTCTACGTCAGTATAGGCTTGAATCTTCAGATGTTTGTTAGGTTGGAAAAGGACTCCGCGGCCAACGGTCCCTTTGAGATACCTTATAATTCTCCATACCGCATCCATATGAGCAACTTGGGGTTGATGCATAAACTGGCTTACTACGCTGACTGCGTAAGCAATGTCTGGGCGAGTTTGGGAGAGGTATATAAGTTTACCCACCAAGCGTTGATATCTCTCTTTGTCCACCAACTCTGCTTCTTCTTCCATACAAAGCTTCTGATTAGCAATCATGGGGGTATCGGCTGGCTTGCAATCGACCATTCCTACTTCGGCTAGAAGGTCGAGAATATACTTGTTTTGACATATAAATATCCCTTTCTTTGATCGCAGCACTTCGATTCCAAGGAAGTACTTGAGCTTTCCTAGGTCTTTCATTTCAAATTCTTTGAACAAGTTTGTCTTTAATTTCTTAATTTCATCATCATCATTTCTTGAAATAATCATGTCATCAACATATATAATTAAACAGGTTATAAGTTTACCTCTTCGTTTGAGAAACAATGTATGGTCAGCATTGCTTTGTCGAAAACCATATCCTTTCATAACCGTGGTAAATCTGCCAAACCAGGCACAGGGAGATTGTTTTAGCCCATAAAGCGTTTTCTTCAGTCGGCACACTTCTTTACTTTGAAAATTTCTTGTAAACCCAGGAGGGGCATTCATGTAGACTTCTTCTTTCAGTTCTCCATGGAGGAAGGCATTCTTCACATCGAATTGGTGAAGAGGCCATCCTTCGTTAGCAGCAATAGAGAAAAGGACACGAATGGTGTCGATTTTCGCTACCGGAGAGAAGGTTTCGGAGTAGTCTATCCCATAGGATTGGGTGTATCCTTTTGCAACTAACCGTGCTTTGTATCTTTCGATGGTGCCATCCGGATTGTATTTGATTGTGAAGACCCAACGGCAACCAACGGGCTTCTTTCCTGAAGGAAGGACACATTTTTCCCATGTATCATTTTTTATAAGAGCCTCAATTTCTGTTTCCATGGCATCTTTCCACCTTTTTTATTTTAAGGCTTCTTCAACGGAATTTGGGATTTTTTCATTGTATAAGGCAGTGGTGAAGTCCTTGGCCTCTTTTGACAAATTCCCTTTGGCAATATTTGCTGTAGGGTACCTAGAAGGTCTTGTTTCCTTCCCTGGAGAGTATCTTTTCGGGGGAACTCCTCTATTGGCTCTTGGAGGAAGATTATACCTGTTGGTTGTTCCTTCTTGTACTGTTTCTACCTGTACAGTTTGTTCTATAGGAAACTCAAAATCATTAGATATGTTTGTATGACTTTCCTCATGTGCTTCATTATTTTGAGTTTCCTCATGTGTTTCGTTATTTTGCATTTCCTCATCAGTATGAGAATTAACATTATCATTTTGAGACCAGCTTTGTGAGTCTCTTACCTCAGTGTTCAGGGTAGGAGAGTCATGGCTGGTGGCACTAACATCTTCAATAGATTGCGCGGAAGCGTGTGGCTCAGTTTGAAGACTTTCTTTTGGAGTATATGTTAACCAACTCAATGTGTCAGCATATTCTTTCTCCCCCTCATTACTGTGTTGGTAGTTGTAGAAGAACTCGGTTTCAAGAAAAGTGCAGTCGAGAGTAGTGTGCATATGACGAGTTTTAGGATTATAGCACCGATATCCCTTTTTATCAATACCATAGCCAACAAAAACACATTTTTCAGCACATGGACCTAGTTTTCCCCGATCAGTTTTAGGTATGTGGACAAAAACTGAACTTCCAAAAACACGAGGTGTAAGTGTTAATGGAGGGGGAATTTTAGTAAACTCAGAAAGGACTTGAAGTGGTGTTTTTAGGTTGAGAGCTCTGGTTGGGAGCCTGTTTATTAAGTATGTGGCAGTAGCAACAGCTTCGGGCCAAAAAGATTTAGGTACCCGAGATTCAATTAGAGAGGCCAGAGTAATTTCTAAAAGAATACGGTTTTTCCTTTCAACAGTGCCGTTTTGTTCAGGAGAATGTGAGCAAGTGGTTTGATGGATAATCCCTTTGTTTTGACAAAAGAGTTTCATGGATTCATTTATAAATTCTCCCCCGTTGTCAGTTCTAAGGATTTCTATATTTGTTTTAAACTGAGTTTGTATCATATTGTAAATTATATTGAATTTTCCAAACACTTCTGATTTGTGTTTTAAAAAATAAATCCATGTCATTCGTGTGCAATCATCAACAAAAAGCACAAGGAAACGAAAATGTTGTCCCCCGTTAATTTCTGCGGGACCCCAAACATCAGAATGAACCATAGAAAAAGGTGACTCAACTTTTGTGTTATTTGGTTTATAAGTATGTCTATGGCTTTTTGCTAAAATGCATGTATCACAATGAAAAGTTTTATTCAAAGGAAATAGCTTAGGAAATAAAAGACGCAAATAACCGATAGAAGGATGGCCTAGTCTCCTATGCCATAGCCAAGCTTCCCTCCTTGCAGTCCCATGAGCAAGCATTGCAGTACCTTGTTGAGCCACTTCTTCTACGTAATACAATCCTTGACGTTCAGTGCCACGCCCAATGATCACTCCCGTCCTGATATCCTGAAGTATACAAAACGTGGGGTGCATTAAAACTATGCAATTTAATTCTTTCGTCACATGGCTAATAGACAATAATTTGTGTGACAGGGATGGAACATAAAGACAATTTGAGAGTTTAAGAGTTGGCGTTATTTCAACAGTCCCTCCCCCTTCAACAGGCATAGTTTCCCCATTGGCAGTTTTTATATTATTGACCCGTGGTTTGGTTTTTTGAGATAATATCATTTGAATCAAATGTCATGGTGTCAGTAGCACCACAATCAATATCCAAGATTGTTCCAAATCATTGTACACTTGAGCCATATTAGCTTGTCCACGAGTTTTATATTTTCTCCGTTTAACTTTTATTTTAAAACGGGAACTTTTCAGGGAAACTTTACTTCTGGATTTTTGTTTTTTATAAAATGGGCCGGGTTTGGACATAGTCATTTTTAACTTTGTGCCTACACACCTTTCATTTCCTTTGACACAAAATGGGCTAATACACTTTTTATTTTTTTTGAAAGATAATGGGCCGACACTTTTACTAAAAAATGGTTTATGGCTGGTTGTTGAAGGAGGGCCCTTTAAGTTGTTGGTTTGTTTGGTTTGATCAAAAAATGGTTTTGTATCATCTTTATCACTATCGACAATTTTGGTTTGTTTGGTTGAGACACCACCAACCAACTCATCCCTTTGTCCAGTATCAAGAACATAGGGTTTGTTATTATTTTCTAATCTACTGAAAAATTTCTCCTCTTTGGTTGAGACACCAACCGATTCTTCTTCCCCTTGTCTAGTATCAAGAACCCTAAAAAAGTTGGTAAGTTTTATTTGGGGATTTATAAAAAATAAAGGGTCTGAGGATTTCTCCTCAAACCCGGTACCTCCACAGTCGTCATCCTCCTCCCCTTTGTAAGCAACGCCACCAAAGCCATCGGCACCACCATCTTTTGCTTCGGTGTTGGTGTTGATGTTGGAGGCGGCGGCGGCTGTGGCTGCCTTCTCTTTACTTCCTTTTTTTTATGGCCATCTGTCCACAAATCAGGATACCCAACAAGATGAAAACACTGTTCCTTGGTATGTTTCATCATGCCACAGTGGGTGCATTTTAGTTTCGTCTTGTCAATCCGGGATGATGATCCAGTAACATTTGGGGTTTTCTGACCTGTTCGCCCTTTAGAGAGGAATCCCTGACCTTCATGTGACCGGTTGGTAGTGAGTCCTGCCGCCACCCCGTGAGAGGATGCGCCATCTGTGTTGCTTGAACCCAGAATACCCTGATGTGCCATCTCCTTCCGGACAGAAGCGTAGGCACCCTCGGCTGAGGGTAACGGGTCACACCGGAGGAGCTCTCTTTTAATGGTGTCATATTGTTTATCAAGGGCGTTAAGGAACTGAAATAACTTTTGTTCTGATCGGATTCGATTGTAAGTTGTTATGTCTTCTGTACACTTCATGGGATTAGGATCTCTTCTGTCGAGTTCTCCCCAAATCCCTTGAAGTGTAATCCACAGATCTTCAAGTGGCGAACCATTCTGTTTGATTCCATTCGCCTTAACATGAAGATCAAAGGTTTGAGGTTTATCCTTCCCGCTGCTGTAAGTAATCGCCAAAGCATCCCATAGCGTTTTTGCTGTGGGAAATTCGGTTAGATTGCTTGCGAGCGCGGGTTCGATATTCTGAATCAACCACGAGAACACGATTAAATCATCTTGTTCCCACCGTTCATATTCTGAATCGGTTGGTTTTGGTGGTTTCGGATTTCCCAACAAGTGACTCAAGAGAGCTTTTGATTTTCCCCCTATTGCCACACGGATCATCCGGGACCACAAGGCATAATTCTGACTGTTGAGGCTGATATTAATTTTTAACGTGTCGGAAAGGCTCTGTTTTTGGGTATGGTCGTGACTGTTGAGGCTGTTTTTCAAGAGGTTTGTGATTTGTAAGGCAAGATCATCGTTTTTGTTTTCATCACCCATTGGTGTTCTTTGAAAACAGAAAACGTTTGAATGTTGTATTGGGGTAAGTGATGAGCAGGTTAGGATTAACACTACTCTGATACCATCTAGAGATTGAGAATATGAAAGTTGAAAGAATATTATTGATTTCAAAAATTGTGTTTTTACTTTGCCAAATGACCCTGTTTAAATAGGCATACAAGAGTTATGCTAAAATGGTAAACATTAAATGTGATTTGGAGAAGATTGAAAGATAACGGCTCATTTCCTTGTATGTGGGAGCCGAAATATGGAAACCAAACCAAAGGAGATGATGATTGAAATCTGATCCTTAAAATATTATTATAACAATTATTGTCATGCATTTTGTAAATATTGGAACTTTGCCGCATCGCGTGGCTATGCAAACAACTAGCTCCAACAAAATAAAAATCTGGTATTCAGACTTCTGCCGGTCGCCATTTTTTAACGGTAAATTAACCTTATCCTAAGTCCTAAATATACCTCTATACTTGTACCTTACCACCACTCATTTGCACCGTACCATCACACCATGTGGAGGGGCGGGAAAGAGGGGCGGGAAAGAGGGGCGTGACCTTTTACCAAAAATTGGTATCAAAGGACTTTGGATAACCAATTTACCAAAAATCGGTATCAATTTCAGGTCACATGACCTTTTTTCCGTTGTCATTTGCCTGAGACCCGACATCTAAGGCTACCCGGAGTGGAGGGGCGGGAAAGAGGGGCGTGATGCGCCATGTGGCACTTGTGGGACTCGTGCGTGAAGGGTGAAAATTGTGGGGAGTGGAAATTGTGGGGGGGGGGGGGGAAGGAAATAATATTATATTGTGTTAAAGTTAAAAAAAAAAAAACTTGACCAATCAGAATGCTCCACCTCACACCCAAGCCCCGCCCCCCGCCCATGAATTCTTCCACGCCATAGCCTTCCTGCCCCTCTTCAAGCCCCCTTGGCGGCGGTGTTCAAGCCCTTCAAGCCCCTTCTCCGGATGGTCTAAGTGCTTCATTCTCAGCTCCTCCAGCTGGTTGTCTTTTGTCTATGTTTCTGATACTCAGCACACTAAACGCTAGACATGAATAGTTTTCGTGGTATAGACCTTGACAGCGACGATGAGTTGAACAAGCAGCATTATCAATTTGTGGTTAAATGACCTTTTCCAGTGTCATTTGCCCGAGACCTGACATCCAAACGTTTCATCCTTAGCCTTTCCAGCAGGCTATCCCCAGTCTGTTTCTGAACATGCACAGTAAACACTAGACATGACTAGTTTTCACGGTTCCATTGGATAGCGTCGTGTTACTGATGTCAAGATACACATACACCCTTTACTTCCTTGACAGTGACGACGAGTGGAACAAAGCCCAAGTCTTTGACGAAATTGCACTCAACGCAAACGCCAAGATATCTCCTGTTTCAGGAACTATTGGAGGAGACTACGTTTGTCTTATACACGCGTGTGGCCAAAGAGAACTTTGGCATAGCGGTTGTCAGACCAAATTCACACAGAGACTTCAGTTGGATAATATATACGTTGATCTGGTTAGCTTTCTTTTACTTCACAAAACATAGCTTAACAACAAGATGAATTATCCAAAACATTTTGTTTTCAGGATAATATTTAATGTATTCATGTTTCATCAATGTATCATAAACAAAATAAACAATTATGTATGAATCAAGTGTAAAAGATTTGAAGATGATTCATGTAGAGCCCTGCAGGCTAACCTTTGCGCGTTATCTTACAAAAAAGTTGGCCACGGCTTCCCAGTATCCAGCCAACTTCACGAACCGAAAAAGAGATTAATCAAACCATGTTACACAAGCCAAAATCCAACTGGCTAAATGGCTAGACTGAATATGAGCTTACCTGAGCCAAAATGCCATTTCCACTTTGGCCTTCGATGACTAAGCCAGCTGTAAGACCAAGCATAGCCCATGCTCCGTTAATAGCTTCTATTTGACGTCTCCTCTGCAACAACATTTTTTTTAAAACATACCCGAACATAATTTATACTTAGGGGTATTCATCGTTTAGTTTGAAACTCTGAAATTACCAGAACGAGTCATTGGTCTGGTTATGCGTTTGGTTTCTTAATAATTTTCGGTCAGCTGGTTTAGGAATTTTCAGACTGTACCATACGGTTTGGTTTACAGTTTATACTCGAAGCCCGGTTGAGAAAAAAAACCCAAACCAGATAGTTTATGCACTTTTTTATTATAAAGGCCGAATAAGCCTAAAATGTGAAACCAAACCGTTAGTAGCAGTTTGGTTTGGTCCGGTTTCAATTTCCAACATTTCAGTTTTGGTTTACAGTGGTAAAAAACTGTTACGGTTTGACCAAAAAACTGTCGAAACCGGACCATAAACACCCCTAATTCTATTTCACAATCACTCAAAAAGCCATCAGATGGTAATTAAAACAGTAATTACACAAAACATACCTTAAATGATTGTTTCCTTTTGATTTCTTCCATTTGTTTAGCAGCTAAACGCTTTGCTTCACCGGATCAACCATAATTACCTCTTTCTTTGCCTTTCCGCTTGCTATCGTAACCTACATATTAAAAAAAAAAAAAAAACGCTCTTATAAGCTGAAGTCTTTTATAAACAATGTAGCAAAAGGCTGAATCATAGACAAGATATCAATAATAGTATCAGACTATCAGTGTATAGATTTTCAGAGGTCAAACCTAGTTCTTCCCAAACATAGAAATAATATGAATGTTGCTTCATATTAATCCCACAATCTATCAGTTTGTAGCTTTCGTTACAAACTAAATGTTTGTTCGCATGTTTTTGACAAAAAAATTCAAAATTCTATAACAGGTTAGAAGTTGAACAGTAATGTGTTTGACTTTAAAAGTCAAAACAGTACTTTTACAACACAAGTAGTAAGCAAACCTATAATAATCTTCAGAACTTGAAACTATCGATATCT
Source organism: Ambrosia x helenae (assembly GCA_030844895.1). Taxonomy (NCBI): domain Eukaryota; kingdom Viridiplantae; phylum Streptophyta; class Magnoliopsida; order Asterales; family Asteraceae; genus Ambrosia; species Ambrosia x helenae. The sequence continues at coordinate 107,980,095 of CM061228.1, read as the reverse complement.
AAGTAATATTCATACATGATACATAATACACAGTTTTGGTCTGTTTGTTCTACAAACAAATGAAATGTAATAATGTTTCGGTTATGTAAAAAACTAACATAACCTGACCATAACATGAATGTAGTATGTAATAATGTTTCAGTTATGTAAAAAACTAACATAACCTGACCATAACATGAATGTAGTTATTGACTTATCGTGTGCCTATTACATACCTAATAAGCATATTCAAACCAGATATATACATAAGGGAGCCTTGGTTATGCATACATTAGCATTAGCTACTTGGCCCTTGGTTCTATTGATGCCTGATCCAATCCCTCTTTTCACGCCCCATCTGGACAAAAATAAAAAGATAGAGAATAAAGTTTGCATCTTTATACATATATATACACATACACATAGTCGTCCAATACATAACCAATTTTAAGTAGAATACTGCAAGACCGCATAACCACCTATAAACTATTGCCTTAGCTTATACGACCATTACGTAACCACGCGCACGACCACCTCTATTTCTCTCTCCCACTATATGACCATGTGTAGTGGAAAACTTCATTTTCACGCCCCTCTCCAAATGGAGAGATTTGATTGGTTATTCATTTTCACGCCCCTCCTCTTTTTGTTTTGGCATTATCATATTCACGCCAACAACAAATTTGAGGAAAAAACACCCCGAGGGGCGGTGTTCGGGGCGTTTTTGGGGCAAGAAAACGCCCAAATTGTTTGCCACCACGGGTGGTCTAACAACTATACAAGACGGTTATATAACCACATAACTCCATCTCTCTCCCATTATATCTGGTCTAACATCACTTAGGCTATGGGTGTGGTTCATTAGTGAACACTCATCACCATCCTCCACCTCAGCGCCACGCCAGCATCCCTTTCACCATCTCTCTCCTCCACTGTCCAGGGGTGTGGTCACTATCCCCTCCTTTATTTTATCAAAAAATATTTTAAAAGCAATTTTCAAACGGTCAAGTCTTGAGAGCCTCGTGGAGATTTCCACTACCTTCACGCTTCACCAATGAGGGGGGCAGTGTTCAAGAGTGGCCACAAAAGCCACATCACCTACATTTCAGTTTTCACCCCCTCCACGAGCCACACTGCATGGCCTTATAAGTGTTTATGTGTTTGTCATAGCTTTCTACTTTTGTTTATTTTATAATTTTTTTTTACTAAAAATTCATTCCATGACTGCGAAAATTACATCAAGATAGCGAGCAGGTTGGCAACAAGCTGCGCCGCCACCCCTTTCTGAATGGCGATCCCCCCCCCCCCCCCCCCCCCCCCCCAAGTCGAGACATTACTATGAATAATCCATTGGACCCTGGTCAGGAAACGAGTAGCTTCCGGAGCAAAGGTATCAAAAGCCAGGGGTACGGAAATGTGTTGATTCAACACTCACATACATACATACACACACATCAACTTTGACCTGGTTCTATGCATCTTTCTATTCTGCAGAGTTCTATTTCTTTTAATCCCACAAATTTGTAAAGTTTTGGGTCATTTTTATTCCAAAATTAGAGCTTAAAAAACTTATCTATTTCAAGCATATCCAACATTATTTAGCAGCTGAGTTGACTATTACCTTTAACACTTAAAAAAATGTTCTTTTATACAGACACAATCTATAAACCCTTATAAATTCCATGTAAAACTATACAAATTGGTAACCAATCACTTGAGCATTAATTCTTTCAAAACGGTTGCAGCCCAGCTTGTTACCCGTTTACCTGCGACTAGTATCCTCTATATTTTCATAACTGAACCATACAGATTCAAAAGACATAAATTGACATGTAAATAATGTTGGGGTTTACCTGATTGGTGTTGTAGAGTGTGGATTACTGGAGAAAGATGAAGACGATGGTTGATGTAGTAGGAACCCACCATTTGCAGTGGATAGTGATGATGAATAACAAATCATATTATCAGAGCTCTGTTTGTGATTGGTTGGTTGATTGTTGAATGTTGGTTGCTAATTTGTTATCTGTTAATATTTTTAATATCATCCAAAAATTGCAAAAAAACCTGAACCAGATAATAATAAGGACGTGGAGATTGGGGGTATCAGTTATGTAGCTTAGATTTACAATTTGGTTTATGCACTTTAGAAATATTCGTTTTTGATCCCTGGACTTTGCAAGTATTCCACCCGACACGTCAAGTATATACGTCAGTTTGTTAGAAGTTATTCGTTTGAGTTAATAGTCAACATCGTCCCAAAGGTTTGACCAGTTTTGTTTGTTACATCAAAATATGTCTTTTTTTACAAGTGTACATATGGGGTTTGTCATTTCCTCTAATTTGCTAACTCTAAGGGTTTTTTTTTTTTTTTCATCCGATTTGATAACTTTGTTTTATCATTTAGTTACATATAATTAGACTAAAAATACTCTTTTGATAAAATAAAAATGTTAATATAACCTAATACCCATCCACCACCGCTAGGACATCCACCACACTAGTACACCACCACTATCACCCACATCATCCCACCATGCTACAAGCATTGTCACCACCACTAACTGCCGAAAACCTCCAACTCTAGCCACCACCAACTCTGACAAGCAACCACTTATTTACTTTAAATAGCCTTTAGTCCTCACCACCATCATCTTCAACCAAACACTACCACCACCCAACACCTAGAACAACTGCCGCCACCACCATTAGGCAACATGTTAAACACCCCAAAGGTAAACCCTAAATAAAAACCTAAAATGTTAGTTCCGATTCAAGGAAAACAAAAAAAAAAAAAAACCCATGGATTACATATCCGATGGTGTGGGCGGAGGTGGAGGCACAAATCCGTCTTGACCGCTGCACCACCTAGCGTCGTCAAACCACCATTGCATCACTGACCGTCTTCAAACCACAAATTCAAGGGCCTGTCTTCAAACCACCGCACCATCATCTTGACCACCAAGTTCCTTCTCTGGAGTGAACCTACCCCTATTTACATTTTAAATTTCAATCTATTTTAAACCAACCCACACCCCTCAATAATCCAGATCCAAACCCTAATTTGAGAATTTTTACACAACAGATTGAAGAACATCAAATTGACACAATAAGTTAGGGTTGCAGGTGGGAATCGCCGTGGAGGTGAGTGGTGGTACTGGTGGTGACGCTTTGTAGGTGGGAATCAGAGTGGAGGTGGTCAGGTTAGGGTTTGCTGTGTGGGTGTGTGGGTTGGGGTGGAGGTGGTCGGTGGTGGTGACTAATTGCATATGGGAGGGTCGTGGGTGGTGTTGATGGTGGAGGTCGTGGGTTGGTATTGCAGGTGGGTGTTGCAGGTGGGAGGATCGTGGGTGTAACGATCCCACATCGGTTGGGAAGGAGAACTAACACTTCTTTATAAGAGGTGGGATACTTTCCCTATCGTGACGCGTTTTGGCGTGGGAATTTCCTACAACCAATGCAAAATCGGGACATGCCTGGAAAATATCGCGGTACGGGAGTGGGCTGTTACAAATGGTATCAGAGCTAGGGCCGGGCCGTTGTGCCAGCGAGGACGCTGGGCTCCTTAAGAGGGGTGGATTGTAACGATCCCACATTGGTTGGGAAGGAGAACGAACACTTCTTTACAAGAGGTGAGATACCTTCCCTATCGTGACGCGTTTTGGCGTGGGAATTGCCTACGACCAATGCAAAATCGGGACATGCCCGGACAATATCACGGTACGGGAGTGGGCTGTTACAGTGGGTAGGTGTTACATGTGGGTGTTGATGGTGGGTATTGCAGGTGGGAGGGTAATCGGTGGGTGTTGACTAGTTGCAAGTGGGAGGGTCGTTGGGTGTTGTAGGTGAACACAGTGAGTGAGATCACCGTAGAGAGAGTAGTTGTAATGTTGAGTTGGTGAGGATCATTATGTTTACATTTTTTGTTTTTGTTTTATAAAAAAGAGTATTTTGGTCAAATCATATATAGTTAACAAAATAAACAAACGGAATACATTTATCCATCTCAGGTGTTCAGTTGCAAAAAAAAAAAAAAAAGAAGAAAAAGAAAAAAAAAACTCTTTTTTGAACTAAAAGCAAAACTCGCCATACATAAGGCTATAGGGTGTGGTTCCCCCTTCCCCCTTCTTTCCCCTTGTCCACATCAGCGCCAAGTTATTTTCTCATTCCCCTGCCCTTTTAAGGGAAATTGTTCCCCATCCCCCTTCATTTTTTTATTTTTCATTATTTATTTATTTATATATTTTATATTTCAATAATATTTTTCATTAAAATTAAAAAAAATATATGTAAATTTAAAAAACCCTGAAAAATACATTAAAAAATCGATCTTAATAAAAATAAAATAAAATACTATCACACCACGCCAATGGCGGAAACACTTGGCGCGACGGTTCAATGGTATAAAGTCAAGATTAACGCAAACTACAAGTAATTATTCAAAAGGCTCATTTATTGTTACGTCAAAACCAAGTTTAGAGTTTACATATTTAAAACCAACTTATTTTAATACATTAAAGGAGGTTTCCAAAATATATCCCAATACTTGGGAAATAATAACGAAACCCCTCCCAATTTATTCGACATAAAAAGCATGAGATTCCCCTGTCCCGCTAGCCATGCCGTCATCCCTTCTTCAATTACCTGAAAGATATGTTTAAAAATCGTCAATATATAAATATTGGTGAGTTCACAGGTTTTAGTTTCCAAAACTTTACTTTTTGGGAAATACCATGTTATGAGTATTATAGGAGTTGCAAATTCCTACAATCTACTTGAGTCCATAACCAAACCAAGACTAATAATAATGCCCCGCTCCAAGTCGTTACTCGGTATCCAACGACTTAATTTTAGAATATGTGCACCCCTGGCATACGCCGATGCATAATCGATGCTATCGATTAGGGTTGGGCCTTGTCAGGCACCAATAGTACTATCCAAATATTCCTTCGGTTTCATTTCCCTGAATTAATGGTTATAGAAGAGAGGACTCAACCCCGAGTGGCGATCACAACTCAAGTAATTATCCTATCATACATTTTCCCTAACATATCTTTCCCCTGAAAAACATAAAATAGTTTAAAATGGGGCCGTGAAACTCACCTCAATAAGTGCACGGGCCTGAGTGGAGAATAGTTTGCTCGAGGTCAACACCTACAAATGTAACACCCCAACCGATGGCGGAATCATCGAGGTGTCACGTAGTGACGATTGTTCAAAAGCACATGGTAGTAAAATGTAAATATATTATTGAATAATTTAAATTGTCTTACATAGATGAAATGAAAAAAAAAATACAAAAGTCTGAACGAAACATGAAATTTGATATAACTTATTAAAAGCAAGCACTAAAGTCCAATGCTATAGTACTAAGATCAAACTGCACTTGAAACATGTACAAAATAAGTTTTGTCAACATACGAAATGTTGGTGAGCATTCCTAGATTTAATACATATAGTAAGTTGGAAAATGTTATACAATTCAAGTGCAAAGCTACAGTGCAATTATGTAAACTATGTATCATACAAATGAGCGAAATCAATCATGTGACTGTATAATGTACTAAATGAACAGCGGTGTACTTATCCAATAAATGGATAATAACTTAACAATGACCATGGATTCTCCGATGAAAAAGGGGGAGAATCAACCTAGGCGGGTTGTCAATCCAATAGCGCTATCCAATGTTAAGGTCGGCTTGTACAATGCTAATGATTTCACTAAGTACAAATGTATTCTACATGTAATGTCTAAGCATAAAGTACGTTTGTAAGCAAATGCACATAGTACTAGAATTGTATTGTAAAAATGTGAACTTGTATTTGCAATTTGTATAACTATACATGTAACACCCCAAAAATGAATTAAAGCAAAAAGGGGATAGGAAATACTCACAGTTCGCGTAATAACTTGAAACTCTACCGAACAACGTGATGTGAATTAGGATTATCCCAAAGGATTAACCTAATGAAATAGATAATTTGTAAGGGAATGAACTTAGAGTCTAGGATACAAGTAGTTCTAGGGTTCCTAATTTGGGGGATAAGTAATTGTTTTATTAATTTGGTATATTGTTAATAAATAAAGAAATTTGGTAAATAATTAAATAAAAGAATCTTATAGGTTTTTGATTAAGAATGGTCATGTTAATAAGTTTTAAGTATGAAAATAATTTTTATAAAATTATTTTCTCAAAAATTGAATATTTAGTATATTTATTTCTATTTGTCAAAGATATAATTTTAATATCTAAAAATATTAAAATTAAATAAATTTCAAATTAAAATTTATATTTCTGTTCTAAATGAACAAAAATAATTTATGTAAAATTTTGGGATAAAAATATTGAAAAATGAATTTATTATGATTTATTTATGGTTTAAAATAACAAAAATCAATTAAAAATATGAAACTAACGATTTTTCTGAAATAAAATTTATTTTTGAAATGTTTAAAGATCCACAAGTTTAAAATACTTTTTGTGGATATTTATAAAAACGCTTAGATATTTTTATAGAATTTTAAAATTATAAATGAATATATTTGTAGTATTTATAATATATATTAAATAAATTATTTTTGAAAATCTAAAAATTATATGGTAAACTTTGTCATGAGATTTACCTATAATAATTTTTGTAGAATTTTTTTAGACACTTTTTGTATTTTAAAAACTATTTTTAAAAGAATACCCAAATTATAAATATAAAAGAAAGCTAAAAAAAATAGTTTGTTTGTGCCAAGACTCGAACCCGAGTTCCTGGCCGAATCAGTGTCTTAAATCACAAGCCTAGACCATCTGGTCTAGACCCTGAGAACGATTAATATGGATTTTAATTAATTATATGGGTTATCTGGTTTGTGTTAATAATTGGCTTGAAAAAGAAAACAAAAAGAAGCAGATCGTGGGGATCGAACCTTGGCCTTTGGCCGGTTCTGTTTCCTTAAATCAGTGTGCATTACCAACTGATCTGTGGATCAGTTGGTTGATATCTTTGTTTTGAAATAATGTTAATTACTGTCTGCAGCGAGGTTTTATCCCCATATCGCATACAAGAACCCTAGCCATCCAATTATGTTAATCAGCAACCAATAGCCCCTGAATCTTTGGGGCTATTGTTCGTATAGTGCCGAATAACAAAACCCATCAAAAAATTTGGTACTTACAGCGTGTTAAGACTACGAACGCGTTTGGTCAACTGAAGAGTCAACACGAGCAAAAATTGTCGGGTTTGAAGGTGTTTAAGGATTAATTGAGTATAAAAGGTTATTTTTCGGCGATTTGTGCTTGTAATGGCACGATCAATTTATACTAATCGTTCATCGTTGTAAGTTTGGTAAATTTTGACCCACATTAAACTTATACGCGTGAATAGCCAAAATATGTATGTTTTAATTATAATTATGCGTGGGGAATAAGTGTATTATGTCGGTTTGAACATACCATAACAGGATTTGAAATTATAAACGCGAATTGATTGTTGTTTTAGGCAAGGTTAGCTCGCAGTTGACTTTCTAAAGTCAGCTGTGCACCTAAAAAAACATCTAAATATGATTTTGTTGGGTAATTATAACAAATGGGGCTGTAGCCCAGTTGGTCAAGAAGTGTGTTGTGTTTAGAACCGTCCATGGACGCGGGTTCGAGTCCCGGTCCATGCATTTTATTTTTTTGTGATTATATACTATTTTTAGATTATCATAGTATATAATATGATTATATAAGTCCGAATATGTCACTATATATATATATATATATATTTAAAGTGTACTAGAAGGATAAAATTTGGCGTTTTATTGATTGAATAATAAACGTAGAAGATAGTGTAAGACCCGCAAAACCGTGTCAAACAATTGGGTTAAAATTCTTAAATATGCAAAAACATGAGTAAAATTTTCTTTTAAAAGAGAATGTATACGCAGTGGAAAATCATTTAGAATAAAATTCTACAAAACACATGATAAATAATTATCCGATTGTAAATCAAATTTAAAATTTATCATGTGTAAACAAAAGTTGTCTTCCACTAGAAATGCCTTCAATTGCCAGGTAGCTTCTCGCATCGCCAAGCAGTCATCCATCCATCTCTCTAGTAACCTGAAATCAATCTAACGTGTATGCAAAAGTCAGCTATGCTGAGTGAGTTCAAGTTTTATAATTTTATATAAACAAGTATTTTGTCAAAATAAGAATTAACAAAATACTTCAACCTCAGAGTTAACAATAAGCGCAATCCGCTAACTTGTTTTCCCCAAGCAAAACAAAAATCAATGTCTAGGATTGGCATACTCTGCCTAATTACCTCAAGACTTCACTTACCAAATATTAAGCGCATCTCGCTTTTCAACACAAAGAACAATCCAGTCCATTTAAGAAAACTAAAGCTAGAGATTAAAGCAGGCATTTCCCACCTCTCTCATAGCTCAGTTTATAAAAAAACACATAATATAAACTATGTAAAAACCCTGACTCAAAACCAAGATCAGAGATCAGAGCAGGCATGTCCCACTTCCGTCATAGCTCAGTTCGACATATCAGGTAGCCATCAAACATAGTCTATTATATTTAATAACAGGTATAACATAAACCATATAATAACACATTAGGCATAATCTATGTGACAACCATAGCAAAAACTATACCATAAATCAGAGTAGGCCTATCCCACTTCTAATAACACATAAGACAAACTATGTGATAACCATGACAAAAACTATACCATAAATCAGAGTAGGCCTATCCCACTTCTAATAACACATAAGACAAACTATGTTATAACCATGACAAAACTATGCCATAAATCAGAGCAGGCCTATCCCACTTCTAATGACACATATAACTCAAACCATATAATAACGCATTAGGCGCATTTCGCCCACTTACGTTTCATACCAAAAAAATATGTATGAGCTAGTATGTATTTTGATCGTACACAAAAATATTTATAACCTGATAATTATATTTTGTGACTTCATAAAAAAATAACGGTTTAGCATGCACGTCAGCCCAAAATATTTAGAAAATAAGAACTAAAAGAGTGGGCACAAGAACTCACAGGTTGCAAACTTCTAAATCCACATGCTAAATCGTCTTGAACCGCATCCCCATGTGAAATCTAAACCGAACAATCCATGGTTAATTTCCACTCGAACACAGACCCGGTCACACATCCAAAACCCATAGACTTCCAAGCATTACATAAATCACCATCATTAACAACACCCCCACTACAAAATTATTTACATTAAAAATCCCAAATTCCACTAGGTATCCATGACCATGCAATCGTCATACATTCCACAACAATTACTAATCTCATGTCACCTAGTTATAATCATCATCACCATCTCATGAACAAAGCCACCAACATATTTGATGAATACATTTTTCTAAAAAAAACGTCCACCCATTTCATGCGCCACCTACCATTTTCCTCATTGCAAAAGGACCTACTCCCTCACCCTTCATAACTATCTGTATCTCTTCGTCACTCCCATGCAAGCATACGAACCCAGACTTAACCTTTTATAAATGTAACAAACACTTATAGATCTCCATCACCTACATAACTCCCTCATCGAACAACACCAACAGTACCTTCATCCTCTCCATCAACACCCTAGCCGATCCCGCCTTAGTCGCAAACCACCCGACCACCACACCATCTTCTTCCTTGAGGATATACATGCCCACACCCATTGCGTCGCATACCGATCAAGGCCGTTCTTCAAATCCAACGCCAGTGTCCGACACCGTGGTCTTGGCCATAATCAATCACAAACCAAAATCGGCTCCGCACATCGACCCCGAATCACAGTGACGATCAACTGGAATAAACATCGCTGAAATCCTTGAATCGTTACGGGATCATCAGGCGCACCACGAACCACCCTGGCTTGGACTGGCTACATCACTTGCCCGACATCGGAGTCCTCTTTCGATTGGCTGCTCTCTTTCCCCTAGGTTCATATGTGAAGGCAGACCCATATGGCTTGTGAGTCTAGGGTTTCTCATAATACATATGCATATGTATTTATAATAACCAAGTTACGCTTAGCCCCCTCGATCATAATGAAATGATGTCTTGTTACCAAAGTTATTAAATTCTAATTAACGATAATGACATTCGGGCCCTTCAAATATAAATCCAAGACGTCCACTCGTCAAACCCGATTGGATATCGGTTGGCTACTTTTTGGATGTTACAGATAGAAGTGCGAAAAGTTATAAAAATGAAAAGTGACGGATGTCACAACAAACGTCCTAGACGTATAAGCCACTAAACCTATAGTGTATGTGCTTCGGAAAGTTGTACACCCAACTCCCAGACCACGAATTTATCCAATTCCCTGTTTAATTAAACGTGTATCTTAGGTCGTTGGTGATGGATTACCCCTTTCTTACAAGTTACTTATATTCTCATTAATATTTCTTAACTTGTATTATATTATCCTCGACTCGACTTCACTTAACGTATAATTATTTTCCCATTAAATAATTATAATTAAGATCGTGTTGTTCGATATAATATTTTTACCACTCGACACGACTCACTTTACCGCATATTTATTTTCCCATTTAAATAAATATACTAAGGTCTTGTCGTTCGATAATATATTTTTAACGCCCGACTCGACTCACCACACCGTACATTTACTTTCCCATTAAATAAATACACTAGGATCTCGTCGATTCGTTATACTTATATATATATATATATATATATATAGGTTTAGGATCCTGTACAAAGTACATTTTTTGTGAGAAGTGTGAGAAGGACTAAGAATTGACATGTAGACATCATGTTTTGGATTTAGGAATGATGTTTAAGGTTGTTTTAACTTGAAAAAAACCAAACACAACAATCTAAAACACAATACAATGTATTATAGTCATTAAATTTAAAAAACAGCTAAAACACACTACTTAACGCTTAAAACACACTGCTAATGTTTTTAGCATGGTGTTTTAAGTTTTAAGGCTAAAATACATTGTTTTTCGGTTTTTAATTGTTATGTTTGGTGTTTTTATAGGCAAAACAATCCAAAACATTACGACTAAGTTCAAAAAATGATGCCTAAGTATCAATTTTTAATACTTCTCACACTTCTCACAAAAAAAAAACACTTTGTACACGATCTTGACCATATATATATATATATATATATATATATATTGTTTTCTTCACTCGACTCGACTTACCTCCCCATATATTTACTTTCCCATTAAATAAATATACTAAGATTTCGTCGAGTCGAATATATATATATTTTCCTTGTTAAGTCCATATGCTTATTTAACGTTTAATCGTTAGATTATTTACGCTATTTTTCTCCACGAATATTTTCCGACACTTAGGAAAGTGTTATGTATTTTTCACCCATGTTATATATTTTAACTCCTTAAAATATATTTATACTCATTTTGACGTAATGATATTTTTCTCGTTCGTCCGTTTTTACGTCTTAGTTCGTTAACACGTCCAAGTCCGATTACTTAACTTATACATATAGTTTTTTTGTAAGAACTGTGAGAATCAAAGGGGGTAAAAATTTTTTTTTTTTTTTTTTAGAATTTTTTTTTTCCATGTGCTTAAACATTCTTTCTAGATGAATAATACAAAAAAAAAATTAAAATTTTTTTTTTTTTAGTGTAATTACGTCATTAAGGTAAATACATTAGTTTACACTAGAGTAATTATGTAATTACTCTACACGTAATTACTCTACACCAAATTTTTATTTTTATTTTTTTTTTTTAGTTTTCAATACTATAATACATGTTTAACAATATGGGAAAAAAAAATTTGAAAAAAAAAATAAAAAAAAAATACCCTCCTTTGATTCTCACAGTTCTTACAAAAAAAGTTATTTGTACCGGATCTTTACTCTATACATATATATATAGTTAATTTTTCCCAAGTTTTTCCCAATATGTGTATTCTAGGAATATTGTTCAACTTTCTAATTTCCTACACATATTACTTGGAAGTTTTATAAACACTTTTGTATTTTTAACACAAAACTTGATAACTTATATATAAAAATGCTCCAACACTTTTATATTCCCATTTATATAAAAGTGTTCATTTTTATATAAATTCTCCCAAGTTTTTAATTTATCTAACATTTTTATAAAAACCTTTGTTTTTATACCTATCCATATGTTAGAAAAGTCCATATTTTTATAAAACTCTATTTTATAAAAATACACTTTTATACAAAATACAAGTGTATGATTACTAGTATTTACCAAATCTACCTTGGAAAATTATTATTTATACTTTTGACACCAAACTTTTCATAGTTGTATTTTTAGACACAAGTTTCTAAAAATATCAATTTTAGTCCCTCAACTTTTAAAGTTACAAATATAGTCCTTTAACTTATAAAAGTTGCATTTTTCCATTCTATCTTTCAAGATTATCATTTTCCTACTAACTAGTAGACTTTAATGGATCATTTTTGCAATGTTAGATTATTTTCACATTTCAACACTTTTAATAGTCTCATATCATCTTATTAAGGCTACAAATAAGTGTAATTTGTGTATTTTGTCCAACATGTCCAAATTACATATTTCAAGTTAGTAGACTTTAATAATGCAATTTTTTTTACAATACTTGTTTTCTAACAAAAATAACATTTTAACAAGTCTTATATCTTTAAGTTAAGATGATTAGAACTATTTTTAAGTTCATTCAAGTTCCATTAACTTGTTATACTCAAATCACCATTTTCTTCAAGTATTCATGAACTTAATAAAAACTACAAGAATACTTAACATCTATCACCATAATTTCTATTATTTCACACTAGCTTAACACCATTTTAGTCTTTAAAAGTCATATGTTTTATTATGAAAAGCTTATTCAAGTTCACCCCTTGTACAACTTGCTTCAAGCTAATAAACATAAACTTTTAAAGACAAAACAAGATCAAGAATACTTACAACTAGCACAAGGCTAGGGAAGCTATCAATGCTTGATTTTGATGGGGTTTAGTGTGTTCTTCCAAGTGGTTAAGCTCCAAGCTTGAAACACACAATGGGGGTTTGGAAAATGGATGTTTATGAGTGATTTGGAGATTTTAAAACTTGAAAGAAAGATGTGTGGATGCTCTTGAAAACCTACGGCGACAAGAGGAGAAAAGAATGAGAAGTTTTGCTTTGATGATCAAGTATTCACCCACATGTTTCTTTTATAATTCTTCAAAATCTTCCAAAGATTGTATGTAATCTATTATGGATTTATGAGGATTTATGTTGTACTAAATGATCTTGGATGATCCTTGTATGTGTGTATATTGCCATGGATTTTTAAAGAGAGGAGAAGATTGTTTAGATTTTTCTAGGACACCATACTCTCTTATACAATCTATCTAAGATTTAACGTGGATATGAAATCCCTTAAATCATGGTTCTCTTGTACTAGTTGATCTCATGGAGATTGTTTAAGGGGATGTTTGGCCGTGGACCTTCATGAGCCAAAGAAGGATTTTTTTTTTTATAAATCTCCAAGTACACATGATCTTGCACAATATCCCTTTATCAATCCAAACCATGCCTTCCATGATCTTCACTAGATCATTAGTACAAAAAAGAAGATTGTGGGCATGGGATTAGGGGGTGGCCGGTTCTAGAGGGTGGTTTGGTGGGGTCCACAACACAAAATATTTGTTAACAATAAGTTAAGTTTAATCCTTTAAAGTTCGGGTGTCGTTCGGGTATTTTTCGGGTTTTAATCGCGTGTTATTCGGACATTAAAAGTGCCTCTAATAACCCTTAAACATAGCCTAGTTTAAGTGTTGATTGGTTATTTAGGCTCTTGTCGGGTGAAATTATGAGTTATACGCGTACCGGGTGCGGTACGCACACTTTATTCGTTACCGGGAGATTTTTATGTAAAGTTTTCACTTATGGTTTTGGAGTTCCAAAACACATTATATTTCATGAAAATACCCTTTATTTTATATCCTGGGTGTCCGGGATCCTTTTCGTTTATTTAATTTTTACCGGGTAATCACCAACGTCCATACCGGATAAGTTTATTCGCACATGATCCTATCATGTTTTACCATTAAATGTGTGCATTCCTATGCATCATATGGGAATTTACTATTCTCTAAGGCCTTAGTTAAACAATTAACACGTATTTGCACTTAATTGCGTTAATTATACATTAATTAATTAGTACGGATTTACCTCATTTTTGCCGGTTGTTACATTCTCCCCCCGTTAAGAGAATTCCGTCCCGGAATTCACTTCGAGTTCTCCGGTACAGGGGTCTTCTTGAATAGGGCGGGATATTTCTGCTTCGACTGGTTCCTCGACAAAATGTAGCTTATCGTCGATGTGGATTTCGTCGGTAGGGATAATAAGGGTCTCATCAGATAGACACTTTTTCAAATTCGACACGTGGAATGTGTCATGTATCCCGTTAAGCTCTTGTGGTAACTTGAGCTTGTATGCCACATGGCCTACCCTGGGCAAAATTTCGAAAGGACCAACATACCGTGGGTTCAACTTCCCACACTTTCCAAAACGCGCGACACCTTTCCAAGGTGACACCTTCAGTAGGACCCTGTCTCCGACTTGAAATTCCAAAGGCTTTCATCTCATATCCGCATAACTTTTCTGTCGATCGCGGGCCGCTTTGAGACGTTCCCTTATCAAAAAGATCTTATCCATCGTCTCTTGAACAATTTCAGGCTCGGTAAGTTGTTTCTCTCCGACTTCAGCCCAACATAGCGGAGATCTACACTTACGTCCATATAGAGCTTCAAAAGGTGCAGCTTGAATGCTTGTATGGTAGCTATTGTTATACGAAAATTCCACCAATGGTAAGTGTGTATCCCAATTTCCACCGAAATCGATTGCACAAGCCCGTAACATATCCTCCAAAGTTTGGATGGTTCGTTCACTTTGACCATCGGTTTGAAGATGATATGCGGTACTCATGTCTAGGCGAGTACCGAGGGCCTCGTTCAAGCTTTCCCAAAACCTTGAGGTGAAACGACTATCTCGGTCAGAGATGATGGAGATAGGTACACCATGTTTGGACACCACTTCCTTGATATACAAACGGTTCAATTTTTCCAATTTATCCGTCTCGCGGATTGGAAGGAAGTGTGCGGATTTTGTCAATTGATCAATAATTACCCAAATCATATCATGGCCGCTCGTTGTCCTGGGCAATTTTGGTAATGAAGTCCAGGGAAATCTGTTCCCATTTCCATTCAGGTATTCCCGGTTGTTGGAGCAAACCGGACGGCCTTTGGTGTTCGGCTTTGTCCTTGAGCAAGTTAAACAACGTGCAACATAAGCCGCTATATCCCTCTTGAAATTCGGCCACCAGTAATGTTCTTTTAAATCGTGAAACATTTTATCCGCACCGGGGTGAACCGAATATCGAGAGCTGTGAGCTTCAGCCAATACTAGCTCACGTAATTCACCATATACCGGGACCCAAATTCTATTCATGAAATATAGGGTTTGATCCGCCTTGGGCTCCAATGAATCAACCATTTTCCGCAACCTTTCACTTTTCACGTTCTTGGGCTTAAGAGCATTAATTTGGGCTTCACGAATTCGGTCCGTCAGATTTGTGTGAATAGTCAAACCCAAAGATCGGACACGTAATGGCTTAACCCGTTCCTTGCGACTTAAGGCATCCGCTACAACGTTCGCCTTTCCGGGATGATATTTTATTTCACAATCATAATCATTTAATAATTCAACCCATCGCCGTTGTCGCATATTCAAATCTTTCTGATCAAAGATGTGTTGCAAACTCTTATGATCAGTGAAAATTGTGCACTTAGTGCCGTACAGATAATGCCTCCAAATTTTGAGAGCGAATACTACTGCACCTAATTCCAAATCGTGTGTAGTGTAATTCTTCTCATGGATTTTTAATTGCCTGGAAGCATATGCAATCAACTTTTCCCGTTGCATCAACACGCAACCTAAACCTTGATGCGAAGCATCACAATAGACCACAAAGTCTTCCGTACCATCATGAAGCGATAATATTGGAGTGCCACATAATTTCTCCTTCAACAATTGAAAAGCCGACTCTTGTTTTTCGGTCCACTCGAACTTTTTATCCTTTTGGGTTAGCATAGTCAAGGACTGTGCTATCTTAGAAAAATTCTCAAGATCTTCTATAGTAATCCGCAAGACCAAGAAATTGTCGGACTTCAGTAGGTGTTTTAGGTGCTTCCAAATTTTTGATTGCCTCGATCTTGGCGGGATCGACATGTATACCTCTTTCATTCACCACGTGGCCTAAGAAATGAACCTCTCGAATCCAGAAGTCACATTTTGAGAATTTGGCATAGAGCTTCTCCTTGCGCAACAATTCCAAAATCAAACGAAGGTGATTTTCATGATCTTTCTTGGTGCGAGAATAGATCAATATATCATCAATAAAAACGATTACAAACTTATCCAAGTAAGGCTTTCACACGCGATTCATCAAATCCATGAATACTGCCGGTGCGTTAGTTAAACCAAAAGGCATCACTAAGAACTCATAATGACCATAACGAGTCCTAAAAGCTGTTTTTGGTACATCTTCCTCTTGGATACGAAGTTGATGATAACCGGATCGCAGATCGATCTTGGAGTAAAAACTGGATCCTTGGAGTTGGTCGAACAAATCATCAATCCTGGGAAGGGGATAACGATTCTTAATGGTTAATTTGTTCAACTCCCGATAATCGATGCACATGCGAAAAGTGCCATCTTTCTTTTTCACGAACAAGACAGGAGCTCCCCAAGGTGAGAAACTCGGTCTTATGAAACCTTTATCCAACAATTCCTGTAATTGATTGGATAGTTCCTGCATTTCGGACGGAGCTAAGTGATATGACGATCGCGCTACAGGAGCAGCTCCAGGAACAAGATCAATATGGAACTCGACTTGTCGAGGTGGTGGCAACCCCGGCAAATATTCAGGGAATACATCAGGAAAATCTCTCACTATCGGAATATCTTCAAACTTTCGCTCGTCGGCTTTCTTATCTACCACATGTGCCAAGAATGCGATAAGACCTTTTCGCAAGCACTTCTGAGCCTTCATGCTTGTAATAATTCTCAATGGCGTCCCACGCCTTTCCCCTTGTATCTAAAGAGTTTCACCACTCGCGAGAGGAACTTGAATTATTTATCGTCATAAACAACGACTGCGCGGTGTGTAGATAACCAATCCATGCCAACGACTATTTCAAAACTACCCAACATTACCGGTAAGAGATTAATACTAAACTCGTGCCCATAAAGATTCAATCTACAATCCTTCGCCACTTCACTCGTTTCTATAGTTTTACCATTTGCCAGTTCTATAGAATAAGGTGTATCTAGCTTACTAGTTTTCAACCCAAGTAATCGTTTAAAATCAACAGATACGAAGCTAAAATCGGCACCAGTATCAAATAAAACAGAAGCATAATAGTTGTTAAGAGGGAACGTACCGATGACCACATTAATCCGAAGATCCACGACTTAACCGAATGTGATTATGACTCAACCCTTTATTAAGGTTCAAGTCCCTCTTTACGAATTTAACCTTCTATAAAAGTCTGAGTTTAATTATGACTTAACCTTGATTAAGGTCCAAGTCTGTTTTCAAGCTAAATCTGTTTATGGCTCAACCTTGATTAAGGTTCAAGTCTATTTCCAAACTGAATCTCTTTATGACTAAACCTTGATTAAGGTTCAAGTCAATCTTTGTATCAACCCAGGGTAACTTGTATCGTATATTGCCTGTTTTGCTAGCCCAGCGTGTAAGCTGGTGCCTCGCTCAAGGTCTTGCATGGTTCGCATCCCTGCCGTGTTAGACAGTGGACTACGTCCAAACGCTCCAGTTTGTTGTCCTCTTTGCTAGCCCAGCGTATTCTAGCTGGTGCCTTGCTCAAGGTCTTGCATGGATCGCATCCCTGCCGTGTTAGACACTGGACTACATCCAAAATCCCCCCCGGCACCTCACATTTACTAAGCCTTTGTTACATAGGTTGTATATGTATTAATCATAAGAAACCCATGGTATCATATGTTTAACACTTACCTGGCCAGGGTAAGTAATTCGCATATGGTACACACGGACTTATTATAATTAAGGCATCACACCCTATGCAAGCAAATTTTCAGCTCATGCTTGTGCCCCCTATTTTATTTGGTAAAACCCCTTTTTTTATATATTTATTGGATATTTGGTTTTACCTTTACTCATTTTAAACCAACGATATGTTTTCGTTCCATAAAACTTTATGTGATCATATTCATTGATGTGACCACTACACGACTCTGGTATTCCTTACGTTTTAAACATTAACCAGGATGATTATCCTCATTCATGGTTTCCGTGTTTAGATTTGCCTTTGTGCATTGGTTCTTCACTATTGTGAATAATGCACATTTCCAACTTAGTTTCACTTGAGAATTTGTACTCTAAATGTGAATTCCCGTCCAGTTTTCCCAAGTCTTATGTTGCTGTATGCAACTATCATTCATCGAGTGAAACTTGCACACTGCTAAGCATGACATGGTTTCGAGCGTGTACCTGTTGATACTTGCTCCTGTGTTCCCTTTCGTTACCGATCCATTAGTGAGAGTAGTTACTTGACTTGGTCCTTAGCGAGCATGCTATCAGCTGTGCTTCCGAACCCTCCACCACCTCGTTGGGTGAATCATTCGATCCCATCTTGATCGAATTAAGATGTTCTCATCCTCTGTTACATTTACAATTTCAATTGATTAGTAACATGTCATCTCAGTGTTAGTATGCATCATTGCAAAAGTAATATTAGAATTCTTGTTATACAAGAATTTCGTTACCCGACTAAATCTTTGGATAGGCCCCCATGCCACCTAACCATTTCCTTACCAAGCTTTTGAGATAACGTGTATCTACACGATATCACTATTTATTACCTATAACAGTTTCCGATCAAACTAGATGTTATTACAGGTATTACTTACCGGATTCCTCGATCAAGCTTCGAACCGAACACCCTTCAACACTTTGAGCGCACAGTTTGAGTCCAAGTATCCTTCCCGACACTCGGATCCCTCAAACCAATGGCTCTGATACCACTTGTAAGACCCAACCCATTATTAAGTAATTTGTTAGCAACTAAATCAGTTTTATGGTCCCAGATTAGTGTATATATGTATATATGTATATATATATATATATATTTCTTTTCTTTTAAACCATATTTGCACGTCCGGATCCTTGGAAGATCTGCACGTGATATTATTAATTCGACATCTCTAAGCTTGACTTTCATACACATTACATTTTTACAACATCATTGTTGTTTTACTAAAATGTCCTACACGACGTGTGAAGACGAAATCATAACTTGGTCTCGGGTGTGTTCGGTTTCATGCTTGGTCCGTTTCGCATCCGGTTCTGCTCCTTAGACGTGCCTACCACAAATACACACGATAAACGATTAGTATTTGAGACTAACGGGTCAAATCATTTCAAAACAACAAACTGACTTTTTTTTTTTTTTGGGAAATAATCCCGCTGTAAGCTACGGTTCTCAAACCGTAGCTTACGGTTCAGATAACCTGATTAGTTTGCCCATTTTGAACCGTAGCCTACGGTTCTGAAGCTGCTGAATACTCTGAATCGCCTGCATAAACAATCACAATTCCTCGATATTTACCCAACCTTTGGTTGGACTTTTACTTAGGTCCTCGACCATCCCCAAGGACCCTTGGGAACTCGTTTAACATTGCTATAACATGTTCTAAGGATACCAAGTCTCATGTTTGAGTACCCTTTCGGTTCTTTAAACATTTATGCCATTTTACCCATTTGACCCATTAAGAGTTTTAACTTATTATGCATATAAGTAAACCAACCTTTTGCTGTCAACAACTATTTACTGACAAAACAATCGCCAAAACTACATCAAACATGTTCGGAAAAATATAGAAAAATTACCGAGCATCCTTTATGTTGTAATACAACTTTTGACCATATAACGTGTCGAAACTCCATGGTTAAGACCACTAAACAGGCTCTGCAATTAGCGGACCTGTTTCTGTCAACGACTAATTTGTTGACAAAACATCCGCGAAAACCACGTTAAACGACTTTAGAAAAATCTATAAAATTTACCCAACATCCTTTATGTTGTAAAACAACTTCTGACCGAATTTCGTGTCGAAACGCAATGGTTAAGACCACGAAACAGGCTCTGCAATTAGCGGACCTGTTTCTGTCAATGACTAATTTGTTGACAAAACATCCGCGAAAACCACGTTAAACGACTTTATAAAAATCTATAAAAATTACCCAACATCCTTTATGTTGTAAAACAACTTCTGACCGAATTTCGTGTCGAAACGCAATGGTTAAGACCACGAAACAGGCTCTGCAATTAGCGGACCTGTTTCTGTCAATGACTAATTTGTTGACAAAACATCCGCGAAAACCACGTTAAACGACTTTATAAAAATCTATAAAAATTACCCAACATCCTTTATGTTGTAAAACAACTTCTGACCGAATTTCGTGTCGAAACGAAATGGTTAAGACCACGAAACAGGCTCTGCAATTAGCGGACCTGATTCTGTCAACGACTAATTTATTGACAAAACATCCGCGAAAACCACGTTAAACGACTTTAGAAAAATCTATAAAAATTACCCAACATCCTTTATGTTGTAAAACAACTTCTGACCGAATTTCGTGTCGAAACGAAAGGGTTAAGACCACGAAACAGGCTCTGCAATTAGCGGACCTGATTCTGTCAACGACTAATTTATTGACAAAACATCCGCGAAAACCACGTTAAACGACTTTAGAAAAATCTATAAAAATTACCCAACATCCTTTATGTTGTAAAACAAGTTCTGACCGAATTTCGTGTCGAAACGAAAGGGTTAAGACCACGAAACAGCCTCTAACTCATTTGACCCGTTTATTTCAATTCTCAATTATAATGTTACTAATCTTGGGCCCAAGTGACATCGACCTCACTTGACCCATTTGTCCCATTTCTTATATACTCGTTTATCTATATTTGGGCGTCCTATCCCAAACTAAACAATTTTTCTTTCATTTTGATGATTCTAACCCATATTGAGTTAGAATCCCACATTCCCATAATCCCTATTTTCTTGCATTTACACAATCATTTAGTTACTATGAGACTTATTGAAGATAAGTCACTTACCTTGGCCTCATTTATGCATTCCATGGTCCGCTTATCCGTTTGATCCTTTCCTCCTCAAGCTTTCACCTAGCTTGACAAGATCCACTTCTCTATTCTCAAGATAAATCAAGTTAGTCATTGTTTCAAATAACTAACTCATATCCGTTTGAGTTAGTTTGACTTTTTATTAGTCAAACTAACCTTTTACATGTTGTGTACACTAATCATAAGGCAATAGTCTTAATTATGAACTATCCCTTCTATTTACCATATCAATTCATTAAGTTTAGTGCACATTTAACTTCCTAATTATCATTAGGCAACTCATTCATCATAAAGTGTGTTTTCAACATAATATTCATTCAACATTACTAACAAGGCATTTTCACAAACACCTAGTATGCATAACTATACCATCCTTGGTTATTCCAATTACTAGTTACCTAGTAAGTAACCAATTCATGAACTCATCATGAAAACACCATTCTAGCCATTATGTTTAGCTATCCTTTCAATTCAACTTGCAATCAACCTAGCACATAAGTATCATGCAATACACATAGGATGGAATTTTTACACAACCCATGCTAGAAACATAGATTTACAACTATTTTAGCAACTTCAAAGCTACTAATGAAAACCTAAAATCATCATCTTTTGTAACCAAGCAATTTCAAGTAATTAAATCATCTCTATGTCATTAGAAATGATCAATATCACTTATAATCAAGCAATCATATGCATTTAACCCTATTAACCAAAACCCACTTGAGGGTTTCGAATTATAGACAAAATGGATGCTAGGGTTCTTACCTTAAGCTTAAATCTTAAGGATAAACTCTCTAGAACACACCCTTCATCTTGTTCTTCGATTTCCTTGCATAATCTCTTCAAGTTAGTGATTTTAGGGTTTGATTTGGCTCAAGAATGCCCCTTTTGGGGCTGAATTCGTTTTTGACCCAAGTGGGTGTCATTTGGACCTTGTTTTAACCTCAAAATTACACTATTGGCCCTTCAACTTAGCACCCATGAACCCTTATAAGTATTTAACCCAAAATCTAACTTAGTTAGGTTCTTTTGTGTTATCTACATCGCATTATAGATAACAATATTAAAAAGGTTATTTCGATATTGGAACATAACCCTCATCCTTACCATCTAAATCTTGTTTCGTTTATCCATAAAACGTTCATTTTACTATTTACTTCGTTTTGTATTTGTTAACCACGCCTAATAGCGTAATTAAGCGAAATGAATTTTTTTGGGGTGTTACATGTACAGTCGCCGTGGTGTCCCTGTGGCAGTCGCATCACTGAGGTGGGGGTGGCGGGTACTAATATTGGGGTGCGCTCGTGCTGATGGCCATGCTAATGGCCAGGATGCGGTCGTACAGGAACTGCCGGTGAGCGAAGTGTGCGTCACTGGTGATGCCACAGAGAGCATCCAGGCTAAGTAGCTCCTCCGCATAATGCGCCAGCGCATCCCTGGCGTCAATAATCCTTGCCCACATGAGGCGAGCCTGGTGGTCCATATGCGCTGCACCGTGTCCGCAAGAGTCTGGAAATCACTCTCCAGAGATATCAAAGTAGACCCGGCAGGTCCGGGGAGAGGGGCCATCCCGAAGGGCTGCGACGGCCCAGGCATGTCAAGGTATGTCGGCTGCGAGGGGCCGACGATGTCCGGCACTAGGGGTGGTAGCGGTGCAAAAGGCTGGGGAAAACCTAACAGCTCAGGGGTGAAGGGGGGTGGCATCATGTAAGGGTCTACCACACCCCAAGTGTTTGGTGCAAATGGTGGTATCATGGGTATATCGGGGACTGGGGGTAACATGGGTAGAGTGGGGATGGGTAAGACCATAGGTGCTGGGGGTGGTAACATCGGCTCGGCTAATGGAGCTATGAGAGGCCGGGTGGTGATCGCCCACTCCGGGGTGGACACCACCACAGTGGGTGTAGCAGGACTAGATGTGGCAAAAGCAGTCATGCCCGCTCTGCGCAGCTCGGAGCTACGAGCAGAGCTACCCTCTAATATGTGCCCGGCAGATGCTAGCACATCGTGCGGTAAAGGCTCGGGGAGGGCAAGAGGGGCTGTAGGTGTAGCGGGGGCAGCCTCAGATACTGGAGCAGCAGGCTCCTCATGGTCAGTGGGTGGCACAGGTGCAGGCTCGGCAGCAGGAGCCGATAGTCCTAGGACAGCTCGGGGCTGTGGGGTAGGGTACGAGGTAGATGTAGGACCGACGATGGTAGGTCTCACAGACACTACCGACTCCTCGAGGTCCGTGCGAACCTCGGGATGCTTGGGCTCCAAGAGCCCAGCATAGAATCCTCTAACTAAGGGTACCAGGGCCCTACCCATGTGGACCTGGATGACTGGGGGGTGGACTGGAGGGTGATCGATGGGGGCCTGAGGGTTATAGGGTGACTCGGCAGTCTTAGACCGGGCTGGGACTAGACGTGAAGGGCCTGCGCATCCTGTAGGGAAGTCCCTGACAGCTGGGACGGGGTGAGGTGGTACGGGGGCTACGGGAAGTGGGACCACATGTAAGTCAGCGTGTGGTGCCTCGGCTAATGGCTCGCCGGCAGCGGCGGCCGGGGATGTGACTGAATCGGAGTCAGGATCATCCATAGCTGGGTCCTCCTCCCCGTCCTCACTGGGATCGGTCTCCTCTGAACTCTCGTCAACCGCGTCCTGCGCGGCGGCCTCTATATCCATAGGCTCTATCTCCAGGTCGAAGACTACAATCTCGAATGGCGCGGCCGGTGGCGTGTCGATAATCTGGATGCTACTATCATAGCTAGAGTCGGGTACTGCACTGCCCTCAGCTGACATTTCCTGGCAAAAAGAACCGTACTAATATATATATGAATTATCAATTAGAAATTTAAGGCGTATATCTAGCACAACCTTCCTAACTTCTAATGTTAACGTAAACGTATATTGACACCCATGGCTAGCTTGGTCGGAATCTCCCCAAATACCATGTTCCTTTCTTTTGGAAAAAATTACTTTGTTGCGTTTTTATATTTTTTTGAAAACTTTATCCTTTGAACCAAATCCGGTTATAGTCTAGGTTTTCAAAAATACTAGTTCGCTATAACCTTGGCTCTGATACCACTTCTGTCACACCACGCCAATGGTGGAAACACGTGGCGCGAGGTTCAATGGTATAAAGTCAAGATTAACACAAACTACAAGTAATTATTCAAAAGGCTCATTTATTGTTACGTCAAAACCAAATTTAAAAAGTATAAGAAATAAAATCTACCCTCACGATCTCTATTTAGTGCGAAGCTGCTTGTTCTTGGTACCAAAGTTTCTTCGTCGTCATTGTCTTCTACAAACTCCAAGAGAACTTTTGTCGTCTCCACCATCGCGCTCACGAAAAAATTGACCGCATTTTCCTCATCTGACGATGAACTCATGATTGTATAAAAATATAGAGGTGAAAAGGATGGAAAGGTTGTGTGGAAATAGGGATGACAATCAACCCGAAACCCGATACATTTGGGACGGTTTGGGGCCGGGTAATCGGGTATGGGTCCGGGTATGCGATTAGTTTTTATTTTTTTCGCGGGTTTGGGACGAGTTTGGGATTTGATGATATACCCGTTTACTTGACCCGATTACCCGATAAAGTATACCCGTTTACACGATTAGATATCCAATATAATTTCTAGTATATCCTTATAAATATGTATGCATAATATATCAAATTGTCCATCTAGACTATCATCTTGTGCTAAAAATTATCAAAAATTAGTGTATACTATTTGTTATCTATGTCTTTAAGTGTTTTTATAAGATTTAAGTATTTTATATTTATACATTGTAATAATTTACATATATATTTAATAATGGTAAATGTAATTGGTTAATAGTTACTTAATAGATACCCATCGGGTCTTAGGTCTGATATACTCAATAGGTAAGTTTTAAAAATTAATGGGTTTACCCGAAACCCGCGGGTATACCCGATACCCGATGGGTAATTAGCCGACGGGTTTTGGACCGGGTTTGGGACAAACATACCTAATCGGGTATGGGGTTGGAATTACCTAAACCCGTCACAAACCCGGCCCATTGCCATCCCTATGTGGAAACTGGAAAGGAAGTTGGTTGTGGTTTATGGTTTGAAATTGAAAGTTTATATAAATATATAGGGAAAAAACGTTTTTTTTATAACGTTCTAATTGGGCAACGGTCAATTTTTTCTCGAAAAGTGGGACGGCATGAACAGGGATTATTCCCCCATGGCACTGAAGATTAAGGAGGGGAGGGGGGGGGGGGGGTCCCTGACGAGGATGAGGTCCACGTCACCTCACCGTCCCCATACCCAACTGATGATATGTTGAGTTTGTAGTTGTGGGAATAAACGATGGTCCCGGTTTCGGTTAGCTATACAATAACCGACTAGTATAACTGAACCAAGCAAATGGAAATAAACTGAAGTCAAAGTTTGGTCCAACATTATGACTACATGGAAGATTGATTGAATGTGCTCTTCGGTTTCAGTCCGGTAAGGGCTGAAAACCTCTACCGAATAATACTTTTGTAGCAAAGTGACCTACGCGATCCGTAAATTTTATCAAGATATTCATTATCTTTACCCGAAAACTAATATTAAGCTTATAAATTATAATGTTAACCTTATGCATAATATTGGTGAATTAGGTCCACACATTTAAATTAATTAAGTTGGAGTACAATATTAGAACATGCATTGTTTTCACTTCTTGTTACATGAGTTTAAATTCACCAACATAGGAACCAACCTAAAGGCTTTAAGCTTCTTTGAGTTGTTTCTTGTCACACCGCGCCTTCTTCTGTTCATGGTAGAATACAGTAAATACCACAAACAAAAATAGTTTCAACGTAGAGAGCAGCCCGTTACACAAACAGATTAAAACATCTAGTAGTGACCATATCTCAGTATCGTCGCGACTAATTCCAATTGTAGTCGAATATACAAGACCATAAGCAAGCGCGAAAAGCACCATTATCAGACAAGCTTGTAGGTTTTTCCCTTTCATCACCTCTCTAGCTCTAACAATTGCATCCAAACCACCAACATCTTCTTCTAAAGCCGAAACTACCAGGCTCATGACCCCAAGCGCGCTAACATAAAACTCATAACAAACTGTGAATAACAACAGAAGAACTCCATAGATTACAAATGCATATGAACCTTTAGCCAAAACAAATGTTATCCCATTAAAACAAAACACTACAAAGAGTGGACCCATAGCCACTAAATACATGTGAAAAACAATCAGTATAAACTTGTTTCTTGATTTATTTATTTTCATCATCATTTCTTTCAAGTCTATGAGTTTAGAGGTCGAATGATCCGATAACAGTAGGGGTGTTATGTAACACAATTTTAAGATAAAGATGTTCACCAGAAAGACCTCAAGGATCGGCTGGATGTGGCTGCTGCTGCTATAACCAGTTTGATGCAGCATGTTGTTGACGGAATCTGGGAACACTCGCGAATGTTTCATCAACCGCGATAATATTAAATGTCTAACCTTTGGTTCTATCAAGTGGACAGAAAGTAGAACCTGAAGCAGCAGCATCTGGTTACTTTTTATGGTTTTAAAGGACTCCATGACATGTCTAGAGATCCCCATTGGTGGATTTTTGATCATTTCAGTTGGTTATGTTATTTAATTTCCAACTGGTTGAAGAACAACAATATAAAGAAGTTGAATGACTTTTGATGGGGACTTTTGTAAGTTTACTTGATGATTCTGTATGTTTCTAAGAAATTTCAGCATGCGCCTCTCTACTTTTGACCTTAAATAACTTGATGTTTAAAGTCACTAAAGGGGGTTTAAAGGAATGTCACACGTCGTTGTCACGTAGTATTCATTCCATTTGGTATACGTGTGTAGGGCCGGATCTAGAAGGTTACAACGACGTGTGACATATGGTATATAGCCCAGGCCTGTATGTTACAACCCAAACGAGAGAACTTATCCCAAAACTGAAAAGACTAGTATGATAGGAGAGAGAGCCCACTTGGGTTTTAAACTCCACAATGGTTGCCCATACAATCGATGTAGGATAAGTTTTATATCTTGCAATGGTTTTAGTCCATAACAAGTTCGCAAGTCAAAAGTAACTAAGAGGATATATCAAGAACCCCACTCTTGATTTTTCTTCCAAACAAGTTGCAAATCATGGTTTGGCAGCAAATGAATGAGACCATTTGCGAAGAAAAGTGGCATCTTTTCTCCTTTATGGAGTGGTTTGATGTGACATCTATGCCCAAAATTTTTAGAAAAAAAAATGTAAATACACATCATATGTGATCATCTGATCATCTTAGGCCGTCCGTTGTGGAGGCGCGAGCGACCGGGCGCGAGCCACCAACGTGACTCTCAAGTAACCCGATCACTTGACCCTGTTGTGGCTAGAGGTGACCAACGGCGCGACCAAAGGGCACTTTCTCCCGTTAACCCACGCGACCACCATCGATTATGATCGCTCGCGCCAGGGTTCACATGAGGCTGTTGTGGCTAGGGGTGAACACCGGTGCTAAAACTCCGTTCGCGTCATGCTGCTCGCGCTTCCACAACGGACGGTCTTATCATCGTATATACGTTGATAAACTATCTTAAAAACCTGTGTAAAAAATAAATAAAGCGCAAACGTTTTTAATTGCATTTAGCTTTTATGTTACTAATTTTGTTTTTTTAATGGCATTTTGTGTATACCTATCACACCCTCAAAATCCACTTGCGGAGTTTTACCGCGAGGCGCATGACAAACCAGGATCCAAACCAACGATCACAATAAACAAGTCTAAATGAACATATGCAATTTAAGAAAACATAGTTTAAAATCCCCAATTACAGCGGAAGCTTATTCGAAACAGAATCCAAAATAAACCAAGTGTTCAACGTTTGAAAAACCATGCAACTCTAACTAGACGCCGTGCAGACGCGTGCGCCCTAGTTCCATTGTGCTACCTTAGCGACCTGAGAAAACATGTAAAAGTTTACGTCAGCACAAAAATGCTGGTGAGTTTACAGGTTTTGTAATCCAAGTACCAAGTCCAACCTGTCCATACTATAACAAATCGAAAACCAAAGTACGCTAGCTAGGCGTATGTTTTGTTACTATCACGATTGGAAAACCATTACTAACTCGCAAACCAGATGTCGTGCCCGATGTAGTAACCTGTTGTTCCTGTTTGAGACAATATGCACCCGCCGACCCTCCAAGTCGACGAGCGGGGTTGGTCACTCCCAATAGCGCTATTCACATTTCCCCGTTGTGCAAACCCGCACATTCATGGTTCCCCCCGGGACTTCCAAAGATCATATAGTAAACAATAGAAACCCATAGTATGACAGTAGTTACCAAACATAAGTTTTAACACATGTTTTCTCCCCCGAAAAGTGAAACCAGTTAAAAGAGGGGCCGTAAACTCACCTTAAGTCGCGTTACTTCGTAATATGAATAAACTCAGCAGCTATGCTAGTCCCGTAAAGTGGCGACCTAACATATGACAGTTACAAGTACTTAGACTAATAACCCGCAGGTTAGTTAGTCCCTAGATGTCCAGACCGTAACCAAGTTCGTTTGAAAACACCGTGACTGTTTAACTGACCCAATGTACAAGACTCGACATCCCATTGGTGACCCGAGACTCCCCGTGTTATGTTTACGCTCCCAAACAAACAATCATGCAATCACACTTAACATACGTTAACGTCCAACAAGTTATAGCACGTAGTTCACGTATCACATAATTACATCCAAACATATGTTACCAAGTTATTAGATATGTTACGGGGTTCCTAGCATGTTCCTAGATGTCAAATCGGGTCTCGGAATGCTAATTTACACTTACAGCAGCAGTACACGCGATTAGGAAAAGTCAACTAGCATTTAGGTTGGTCAACTGGCATTTAGGAAGGCTAATCGCATGTAATATAGGCATTTAGGGTCATAAGACATGTAAATCTTGAGCTTATAGGCGATTAGGGCTATAAGACATGTATTTAGGACTTAACTAGCATTTAGGATCACAATTGCATGTAACAGAGGCAATTAGCCCCCAATTGCATGGTATATAGGCGAATAGGGCCTCTTTATAGGCGATTGGCCTCCTAATCGCCTATAACATAGGCGATTAGGGTTGCTAATCGCCAATAACCCAGTTGTTCCGGTTTTTCGCGCGTTTAACACTCCAAATCACATCCAGAACGCGTGTAATCATCCAATATCAATCCAACAACTATACCAAACATGTTTAAACCAAAATCCTTCGTTTAACCTCGTATTATCAGCCCTGCATGCAACCATGTAATCCAAACACAATACACATAGCATGAACATCACATTAACATGCATAACTATAACCCTAATGAACAATTACTCAGATCCTATCATCATGCCATCATTATTAATCTGAAACTAACCTAATAACATATTAATCATCCATCTTGAATCATAAAAACCCTAGCTTTTAATCATAAACACACATAACACATGTATGATAGTTAGAATCCAATTAACAATGATTCTTAACGATTTTCAGAAGACTCCTACGTTTTAAAACAGGTCTGGACCGTTAGGGATTCAATGAAAATGTTAAATAAGATTGCATGGATGAAAACCACACCTTAGATTTGTGATAGGATGAAGAAATAGGCTTGAAACCTTGTGTTTTGATCCAAAATCGTGTTCCAGAGGTTGTGTGTGTGTTGGGGCGGGTTATGGGACGACTAGGGTTGATATTATGAAGTTTAGAAGGTCAAGCATTGTATTTATAGTCGTTTTTAGTCGTCCAGCACGTAACACGCGATTGTGCAGCAGCTATACGCGATTAGCATTGCTAATCGCATGACTGTGCATGCATTTAGGGCTAATCGCCTATCATTTCATGCATTTAGCCCCCTAATCGCATGAAATTATCCCCAATTGCATACCCTATAGGCGATTGGGCTCCCCTAATCGCCTATAGGGGCTGGTTCCATGTACTTTGCGCGTTAAACCTCGTTTTAACATATGTTAACACATTTTCACATACCGACAAGTCACATAATGATTGTAAACACATAACACTTGCAAACAAACATATTCACACTCGTTCACCAATTCCCGGGACTCGAGACTTGTATGTTCCGTATGCCCTGACGATTCTACGAATCGTCACCATTTGTACACTTGGTTAAGGACTGACATCTAATGAACCTCTAGACCAACATCCAATGATCTTCTAGACTAAACCGATAGTTCCCGAACCATAACACGACTTAACTAACCCAGTTAAGTATAATATACGCGTGACTCGCTAAGGTAGACTTTCATCTAGACAATGTTATTAACCAGAATTTGCCGGGTGTCACATCATCCCCACGTTAAAAGAATTTTCGTCCCGAAAATTGCACAAGTACCAAAAGGAATGACGAAAGAAACAAATAAAAGATAGAAACCAAAAGAGAGATTTACCCGAGTTGTCACATCATCCCCACGTTAAAAGGAATCTCGCCCCGAGATTCATTCAGCAGCAGTGGAGACATATCTCGATTCGAACGCTTCCTTAGGAAAGAGATGAGGATATTTAGACTTCATCTGATCCTCCCGTTCCCAAGTGTACTCTGGTCCCCGGTTCGAGTTCCAGCGAACCTTCACAATGCGAATCTTGCTATGACGTAGGCTACGAATCTTGTAATCCAGAATCTCCACAGGTTCTTCCACAATTCGAAGACGATCATCAACCTTGATCTCTTCCAGTGGAACGATGAGAGACTCGTCAGCCAGACACTTCTTCAGGTTGGACACATGGAAGACGTTATGTACGTTACCGAGCTCCGTCGGTAAATCAAGACGATATGCCACCGGTCCAATCCGTTCCAGGATCGTAAATGGACCGACATATCGAGGGTTGAGTTTGCCACGCTTCCCAAAGCGTATGACGCCCTTCCACGGTGAAACTTTAGAAGTACTTTGTCATCAACTTGGAATTCCAATGGTTTGCGACGTTGATCAGCATAGCTCTTTTGCCGATCCCGTGCCGCTGCCAACCGGTTACGAATCTGTACGATCTTTTCCGAAGTTTCGTACACTAGCTCAGGCCCAGTGAGTTGACTCTCACCCACTTCAGCCCAACAAAGAGGAGAACGGCATTTCCGCCCGTACAGTGCCTCGAACGGAGCCGCCTTGATGCTCGTGTGATAACTGTTGTTGTAAGAGAATTCTACTAATGGTAGATGAGCTTCCCAACCTTTGCCAAAATCGATCACACATGCCCGCAGCATGTCTTCCAAGTTTGAATCGTGCGCTCACTCTGACCGTCAGTCTGTGGGTGATAAGCTGTACTCATGTCTAGTTGGGTACCCAAAGCCTTGTGCAAAGACTTCCAGAAGTGAGAAGTAAAGTGGGAGTCACGATCCGAGATAATAGAAACCGGCACCCCGTGCTTAGAAACAACTTCCTTCAGATAAAGACGAGCCAAACGATCCATGGTGTCGGTCTCTTTAATAGCGAGAAAATGGGCTGATTTCGTCAATCGGTCAACAATCACCCATATCTTATCATTCCCGCTCGGTGACTTAGGAAGTTGCGTGACAAAATCCATTGTAATCCGTTCCCATTTCCATTCCGGAATTTCAGGTTGTTGCAAGAGACCCGACGGTTTCTGGTATTCCACCTTGACCTTAGCACAGGTCAAGCATTTGCTCACGTATGAGGCTATATCCGACCTCATGTTTGGCCACCAGTAAAGCACCTTCAGATCTTGGTACATCTTATCCGAACCAGGATGAATAGAATACCGGGACTTATGAGCCTCATCTAGGACAAGCTCCCGAAGTCCCCCGAATAAAGGAACCCATATGCGTTCTGCGAAGTAGTGCAGGCCATCAGGCCTTCGCTCGAGGTGCTTGTCGGCACCGTGCATGGTTTCAGCTTTAAGGTTTTCCTCCTTCAAAGCTTCTAACTGGGCAGAACGGAGTTGATCAGGTAGAGATGAATGAATGGTGAGTTGCAACGCCCGAACGCGACGAGGTTTAATTGATTCCTTCCTGCTCAAGGCGTCTGCTACAACATTCGCCTTGCCAGGATGGTACTTAATGGCGCAATCATAGTCGTTCAAGAGTTCAATCCAACGACGCTGTCGTATGTTCAAATGTTGTTGGTCGAAAATATGTTGAAGACTCTTGTGATCGGTGTAGATGGTGCATTTGGTACCGTACAAGTAATGTCTCCAAATTTTCAACGCGAATACCACTGCACCCAACTCCAAGTCATGGGTGGTGTAGTTCTTCTCGTGCACCTTGAGTTGACGAGAAGCATACGTAATCACTTTCTCGCGTTGCATCAACACGCAACCGAGACCATGAATAGAAGCATCACAGTAAACAACGAAATCATCAGGGCCTTCAGGTAAGGACAAAATAGGAGCAGAACACAGTTTAGACTTCAGTTCCTCAAACGCTGACTCTTGTGGTTCACCCCAGTCGAATTTTCTATCCTTCTGAGTAAGAGTGGTCAGGGGTTGAGCGATCTTCGAGAACCCCTGAATGAAACGACGATAGTAGCCCGCAAGGCCTAGGAATTGCCGCACCTCAGTTGGCGTCTTTGGTGCTCCCCAGTCCTTGATCGCTTCGATCTTAGCTGGATCGACATGAATCCCTAGTTCATTAACCACATGTCCTAGGAACTGAACTTCGCGTAACCAAAAGTCACACTTTGAGAACTTAGCGTAAAGTTGTTCCCGTCGCAAGAGTTCCAAAACCAAACGCAGGTGTTCCTCGTGTTCGGTCTTGTTCTTGGAGTAAATCAGAATGTCATCAATAAACACAATGACGAACTTGTCAAGATATGGTTTGCAAACGCGGTTCATCAAGTCCATGAAAACTGCCGGTGCGTTCGTGAGACCGAAAGGCAAGACCAAGAACTCATAATGGCCATAACGTGTACGAAAGGCAGTCTTTGCAACGTCAGCTTCCCTTACGCGCAACTGGTGATAACCGGACCTCAAATCAATCTTGGAGTAGTAACTAGAACCCTGGAGTTGGTCGAATAGATCATCAATACGTGGAAGAGGATAATGGTTCTTGACGGTCAATTTGTTCAGTTCTCTGTAGTCCACACACAATCGGAAACTTCCATCCTTCTTCTTGACGAAAAGAATCGGGGCTCCCCAAGGGGAAGAACTTGGTCTGATGAAACCCTTGTCCAAGAGTTCCTGTAACTGACTAGACAATTCCTGCATCTCGGGAGGTGCAAGACGGTAGGGGGCCCGAGCAATAGGAGCAGCCCCTGGTACAAGATCAATACCGAACTCGACCTGACGATGGGGAGGAAGACCAGATAAATCATCAGGAAATACATCAGGAAACTCGCGTACAACAGGAATATCGTCGATCTTCTTCTCATCACTAGAGGAAACGGATAAGAGTGCCAAAACGGCCGAGTAACCCTTCCGAAGACACTTAAGGGCTTTCATGCTAGAGATGATATTCATCGGAACACCACCCTTGATACCGTACACAGAAAGGAATTCTCCATCAGGGAGAGGAATCCGAATAATCTTGTCGTAACAAACGATCTCCGCGCGATACAAGGACAACCAATCCATGCCTACAACAACGTCAAAACTACCCAAAGGTACCGGCATAAGGTCGATGGGGAACGACAAACCCGACAACTCTAGTTGACACTCCCGAAGGATACAAGTAGCTTCAATCTTTTTACCGTCAGCCAACTCAATAATATACTCAGCCTCTAATGGTACGGGTACTACATCTAGCAGTCGACTAACTTCCATGGATACAAAACTCTTGTCGGCACCAGAATCAAATAAAACACTAACAGAGCAATTATTGAGAAGGAACGTACCGGTAACTGTGTCAGGATCCTGTCTAGCCTCAGCGGCTCCAATGACGAAGGCACGTGCATTCCTGCCGCCGCCCCCGTTGTTCCCGTTGTTTCCGCCCTGCTTCAGTTTCGGGCAATCCTTCTTGTAATGACCGGTCTCACCACAGTTGTAACATCCTTGTCTTCCAGTAGTTCCTTGAGCAGCAGGAGCCGAGGTATTGGTTGGGGCCTGGGTCGATGGAAGTGTAGCCCGAAAATCTTTAGCAAAATGCCCAATTCGCTGGCAGCGATGGCAACGATTACTGTCGCAGTTCCCTTGATGATGACGCCCACACTTGTTGCACTTAGGCAGTTTCCCCGCATAACCACCCTGTTTGTTACCCGAAGAAGAAGAACCCCCGCTATCAAATCTCTTACCCTGTTGTGCTGGTGCAGATCCTTTCCCTTCATTATCCCACTTGCGCTTGTTGTTCTCTGGGGCCTTGACAGTCGAACCCTTAGCAGGCAAAATACCCTCATTCACCTTTAAGTTCGTCATCCTATGAGCCGATCGGACCACCTCTGAGTATGTAGGATGATTTCCAGCAGCTACCAACCCTGCGATTTCTGGCACTAACCCCGAGATATAATGCTCAATCCTCCTGTATTCTGGCACATGCAGATCGGGACACAGCACTGCCAACTCATTACGCCTCACAGTACACTTCTCAATTTCAGACCCAGACATCTTGAGGTTCCACACTTCGTGCTCTAACTTCTGCACCTCTTCCCTTGGACAGTACTCACGCTTCAGCAGTTGCACAAAATTCTCCCAAGGCATAGCATAAGCCTCCCCAATACCCATGTTCTGGGTGATGTTATTCCACCAGGTCAAAGCAACATCCTGGAATAACGCAGCAGCATACTTAACTCGATCCTCTGGGAGACAGTTACACATCAGAAACACTGACTCCACCTTCTCCAGCCACCTAAGCAAGCTCACCGCACCCTCAGTGCCAGAGAATTCCTGGGGCTTACAATCCCGAAACATCTTGTAGGTACACATGGGTGGGGGTGGGTTAACAGGACCACCTAAAATAAAACGTATGAGAAACCACGAAGGATGTAAACAAGGTTCACCAATGAGGCAAAGAAAATGGATAAATCAACTTACCACCACCATTGTGCCCTAACTGGAAGGCAGCTTGTAGCAAGTTGTTCAGATCGTCTTGTGATAGGTTAACACCTCCACGACCACCAGCACCACCGCGAAAACCACCACGTCCACCATTGCGACCACCTCCACGTCCTCCTCGTACTCCAGACATGATTTCTGGAAGAAAGAACGAGAAAATTTAGTTTCGCAGCTAAAGATAACCACTAATGTTTACAAGATCAAAGCTAGATCCAATCCAGGACTATCCATTCGAACCCAGAGCTCACCAGGGCTTTCATGCATTTCGGTTTACGATTTTGTGTGCACCCAAAATGATAAACCGCTCTACATGGTCCTCCAAGTGTCCTCCTAGTTCAAAGTTCAAATCACCGAACATAGACTCTTAGCTATACACCGTAATACTACGGTAGTTTATGGCAAGTGTTTCTATTGGAGTATGAAAGGGAGATGTCCGAGCCTTGGACAAATCTCAGGAGTACACGATTTACCCCAATACACCACACTGCCTAGAAAGCAAGTAACTCGACCTAGGATAGAACGGATGATGTAACATAGGAAGGTCAGATGATTTAGAGACACCCCGACAAGCCCATACATAAACCACCATAATGTTTTTAGTACCATGTGATCGTCTAGTGTGTGCGACTCGGCTATAGACTAGACTCTACATGCAGTCCTAGTTCACTATAAACCTGGCTCTGATACCAATCTATCACACCCTCAAAATCCACTTGCGGAGTTTTACCGCGAGGCGCATGACAAACCAGGATCCAAACCAACGATCACAATAAACAAGTCTAAATGAACATATGCAATTTAAGAAAACATAGTTTAAAATCCCCAATTACAGCGGAAGCTTATTCGAAACAGAATCCAAAATAAACCAAGTGTTCAACGTTTGAAAAACCATGCAACTCTAACTAGACGCCGTGCAGACGCGTGCGCCCTAGTTCCATTGTGCTACCTTAGCGACCTGAGAAAACATGTAAAAGTTTACATCAGCACAAAAATGCTGGTGAGTTTACAGGTTTTGTAATCCAAGTACCAAGTCCAACCTGTCCATACTATAACAAATCGAAAACCAAAGTACGCTAGCTAGGCGTATGTTTTGTTACTATCACGATTGGAAAACCATTACTAACTCGCAAACCAGATGTCGTGCCCGATGTAGTAACCTGTTGTTCCTGTTTGAGACAATATGCACCCGCCGACCCTCCAAGTCGACGAGCGGGGTTGGTCACTCCCAATAGCGCTATTCACATTTCCCCGTTGTGCAAACCCGCACATTCATGGTTCCCCCGGGACTTCCAAAGATCGTATAGTAAACAATAGAAACCCATAGTATGACAGTAGTTACCAAACATAAGTTTTAACACATGTTTTCTCCCCCGAAAAGTGAAACCAGTTAAAAGAGGGGCCGTAAACTCACCTTAAGTTGCGTTACTTCGTAATATGAATAAACTCAGCAGCTATGCTAGTCCCGTAAAGTGGCGACCTAACATATGACAGTTACAAGTACTTAGACTAATAACCCGCAGGTTAGTTAGTCCCTAGATGTCCAGACCGTAACCAAGTTCGTTTGAAAACACCGTGACTGTTTAACTGACCCAATGTACAAGACTCGACATCCCATTGGTGACCCGAGACTCCCCGTGTTATGTTTACACTCCCAAACAAACAATCATGCAATCACACTTAACATACGTTAACGTCCAACAAGTTATAGCACGTAGTTCACGTATCACATAATTACATCCAAACATATGTTACCAAGTTATTAGATATGTTACGGGGTTCCTAGCATGTTCCTAGATGTCAAATCGGGTCTCGGAATGCTAATTTACACCTACAGCAGTAGTACACGCGATTAGGAAAAGTCAACTAGCATTTAGGTTGGTCAACTGGCATTTAGGAAGGCTAATCGCATGTAATATAGGCATTTAGGGTCATAAGACATGTAAATCTTGAGCTTATAGGCGATTAGGGCTATAAGACATGTATTTCAGGACTTAACTAGCATTTAGGATCACAATTGCATGTAACAGAGGCAATTAGCCCCCAATTGCATGGTATATAGGCGATTAGGGCCTCTTTATAGGCGATTGGCCTCCTAATCGCCTATAACATAGGCGATTAGGGTTGCTAATCGCCAATAACCCAGCTGTTCCGGTTTTTCGCGCGTTTAACACTCCAAATCACATCCAGAACGCGTGTAATCATCCAATATTAATCCAACAACTATACCAAACATGTTTAAACCAAAATCCTTCGTTTAACCTCGTATTATCAGCCCTGCATGCAACCATGTAATCCAAACACAATACACATAGCATGAACATCACATTAACATGCATAACTATAACCCTAATGAACAATTACTCAGATCCTATCATCATGCCATCATTATTAATCTGAAACTAACCTAATAACATATTAATCATCCATCTTGAATCATAAAAACCCTAGCTTTTAATCATAAACACACATAACACATGTATGATAGTTAGAATCCAATTAACAATGATTCTTAACGATTTTCAGAAGACTCCTACGTTTTAAAACAGGTCTGGACCGTTAGGGATTCAATGAAAATGTTAAATAAGATTGCATGGATGAAAACCACACCTTAGATTTGTGATAGGATGAAGAAATAGGCTTGAAACCTTGTGTTTTGATCCAAAATCGTGTTCCAAAGGTTGTGTGTGTGTTGGGGCGGGTTATGGGACGACTAGGGCTGATATTATGAAGTTTAGGAGGTCAAGCATTGTATTTATAGTCGTTTTTAGTCGTCCAGCACGTAACACGCGATTGTGCAGCAGCTATACGCGATTAGCATTGCTAATCGCATGACTGTGCATGCATTTAGGGCTAATCGCCTATCATTTCATGCATTTAGCCCCCTAATCGCATGAAATTATCCCCAATTGCATACCCTATAGGCGATTGGGCTCCCCTAATCGCCTATAGGGGCTGGTTCCATGTATTTTGCGCGTTAAACCTCGTTTTAACATATGTTAACACATTTTCACATACCGACAAGTCACATAATGATTGTAAACACATAACACTTGCAAACAAACATATTCACACTCGTTCACCAATTCCCGGGACTCGAGACTTGTATGTTCCGTATGCCCTGACGATTCTACGAATCGTCACCATTTGTACACTTGGTTAAGGACTGACATCTAATGAACCTCTAGACCAACATCCAATGATCTTCTAGACTAAACCGATAGTTCCCGAACCATAACACGACTTAACTAACCCAGTTAAGTATAATATACGCGTGACTCGCTAAGGTAGACTTTCATCTAGACAATGTTATTAACCAGAATTTGCCGGGTGTCACAATACCACATTTCCTTATCCTACACTTTTATATATGCCGGATAAATAAACATATTTGGTGTTTGTTAAAACATAAACTAAAGTGAACTAAACATGTGTGCGATAAAGGAACATGTTAAGGGGACAGAGCACCTTTCGGTAAGGGCTACGCGGTTAGAGTTGTCGTGCAGCAACACTGTCATCACCTCCTTGGCTACCCTTAAAAACTTAACAACTCGGCAACAAGTAACCGCTCGGCAACACGAATTTTGATGATTTTGAGTGTGAATTTGACATGATAACCTGAAATTGGATGGGGTTTGGCAAAGTTGCTGAGGCACCCCGCCCACCCTTATAAGATTGTACGTGCAACTTTTAAGTGAAAATTACGAAATCCATAATCATCTGACAAATGCCATCCCAAAACTTCAAATGCATATAATGATTATCTAGAAAACATAGTTTTCTCGGTCACATTTTGTAGAATTCTACGGATTTTTATTTAGTTTATACTTAGAACATGTGTAACACATGTTCATGTGAAGTATGAGGGAAAAAAAGCCTGGCTATACATAAGCGTTACATAGGGAATGGGTACTTTCACTCTCGCACTCACTAAGGTGCACGGTGTGAAGCGTGGGAGGAGGGTGTGAACCGGCCCTACCCTATTTTTGGGCTGTGGCGGAAGCCGGCGTGGGGCAACAAAGGTGGAGATCTCCACCGACGTGGGGTGACGTGACACGTTCAAATTAGGTGAAATAAAAGAGTTGTTAACAATGGCTATAAGGCCATAAGGTGTACCTTAAGGCCCCTTAACTCCATTTAGACGCCACATCACCAATTTAACACGCTTTCACTTAACCACATACCAAGAAAATGGTTTAACACTTTTAACTCCACATCACCCATATTTTCTTTTGTACTACCCATTTAATTTAGACTGGATTACAAGTTTTGTCCTTTAAGTTTATACCATTTTTCAACGCCTGCCCTTTAACTTTAAAGTTGATTAGTTTTGTCCTTTAGATTTTAAAATGTTGCACGTTATGTCCTTTAGTGCTAACTCAGTTAATTTTTTTTGTTAAGTGGAGGGTAAATTCGTTTTTTTTACTCTTTTAGGGACTATTTATGTAGCTAACTTAAAAATTGGGACCAAAATGATAACATGTTTATAAATTGTTTCTTAAAAAAAGTTTATAAATAAAAAAAAAAATCTGCTCATCTCTCTCTCTATCTCTACCATGAACAACAGCACCAACACGAAACCACCACCCCAAGCCCGATTGTCACCCCCTGCACCCTTCACCAGCACCGCCGCCACCCCCTGCACCCTCCATACCCGTCCTTCTTTTAACATTCCGCCGCCACCACAGCAAACCCACCACTGTTAACCACGAAACCACCATCGTCTTCTCCACAGCAAACCCACCACTGTTTGTCTCCTCCGACGACCATCAACGGTTAACCATCTTGATAAAACCCCTTCGATTAACCAACCCTCACTCAACTCAGATCCACCAGCGTCATCTCCTCCACCGTTGCCATCACTTAAAACAACCCACTACCGCCCCACCTGTCGCCACCCTCCACTTTCAACACCACCACATCCACCATCGCATTCCCCCCACGTTTTCTTCTTTAACAAAAACAACAAAGCCCCACCCTTTACGACAACCACCACCAACACAACCTGAAAAGTAGGTTCGTCAAAAATAGATAACAAAAACAACAAACCTTCCACCAAATAGCCGAAAAAATTTGATTAAAGTGCCCTATTGCAATTCTGAATTGAGATTCTGACGAGGGTGGCCCCCGGATTAGACCCTCCACAGATCTAACGAGTGTCATGGTTTATATTACAATTCCCTAGACACCAATTCGATTTAGGGTTAACCTTTCACGAATCCAGCTGCTCGATTGTGAGTTCAGAAAAGAAAGTGTGTGGGGTTGGTAGGGATGGTGGTGCTGGTAACCGGCCGGAGGTGGTGGCAAGTGGTCGGACGGAGAACATGAAGAGAGAGAGGGTGTGGGGTCGGTGATGGTGGTGATTATCAGGGGTGGTGGTAGAAGGCAGCTTTTGAGATATACTGAGAGAGAAATATATATATATATATATATATAGGGAATGGTTATAGAGAAAACCCTCCTTATTTGGTAAACTCTGGAAACTCTGACTTCCCAATATTTTTTTTGAAAAAAATAGGGCAAGTAATATACATGATTTTAAGCATTTTGGGCCAAAAAAATTAAAAAAGCGCCGAGTA
This sequence comes from Ambrosia x helenae, assembly GCA_030844895.1. Taxonomy (NCBI): domain Eukaryota; kingdom Viridiplantae; phylum Streptophyta; class Magnoliopsida; order Asterales; family Asteraceae; genus Ambrosia; species Ambrosia x helenae. The sequence continues at coordinate 107,939,357 of CM061228.1, read as the reverse complement.
TTTTTTTTAAAAAAAATAAAATAAAATTTTGACTAACACATGTTAAGCGCTAATAACAGGTGTTAACAATGTGTTAACTATATGTAAACAGTAGACGTTTTTTATTTTTTTTAAAAAAAACCGTTCGGCGCTTTTTCGATTTTTTTTGGCTCGAAATGCTTAAAAAAATGTATATTACATACCCTATTTTTTTCAAAAAAAAAAAAATGTTGGGAAGTCAGAGTTTCCAGAGTTTACCAAATAAGGAGGGTTTCCTCCATATACTTTACCTATATATATATATATATATATATATATATATATATATATATATATATATATAGGATTGGGTTCAAATGAGAACTCCATTGAGTTATGAGAACTAGAGAACTCCTTTAGACCATTCATCAAGTGACACATCACCACCTTTATAATTGTTTGTATTTTTTTAATTAGGGGCAATAAAGTCCTTTATACACAATTAGGTATGGGGTTTTTGGTAATTTTGCACATGTAATGATTACTCCCTATAATTAAATAATAATAATAATAATAATAATAATAATAATAATAATAATAATAATAATAATAATAATAATAGATTAAAACACACACACACACACTCTCTATAATCAGATTCAAAACTCTCTCTCTCTCTTCTACTCTCTCTCTCGTCCCCTCTCTCTCTCTCATACAAACAAACAATTATCTCTCTCTGGCCTTCTCTCTCTCTCTCTCTCTCTCTCCCTCTCTCTCATCTGAAAAACAGGAAGACGATTGGCTGGTTTGTGGGGGGTGGGTGGCACAGAGGGTGGTCCAGAGGGTGGTTCGGTGGTGGTTGAGGGGTGGTCAACGGGTTCCGATGGGGGATGTGGGTTTGACGATGATGGTGGTGGTGGTGGGTCGATGGGTGGTGGTCGATGAACAGGAAGACAACGGTGGTCGATGAACAGGAAGGTTCACACACACACCCGTCTCTCTCTCTCTATCTCACTCAGTCTCTCTCCTTCTCTCTCTCTCTCTCTCTCTAAAAAGCACAAGAAACAGATCTGTGAAGGATTTTTGGTGAACGGGGTGAGGGTTAGAGGGGAGGGGGCTGTGGTGGTTCAATGGTCCGACGAAGGTGGTGTTTTGGTGGGGTCCGATGGTGGTTTGAAGGTGGATCCGATGGTGTTTTGCTCCCAAAATCTTTTTGGTTTGACTTTGTTTTGATCAATGTAGGTGTAAAGCTTGGAAAACAAGAAGACGAGGTAACACACCTATCTCTGATTCCTTGTCAAGATTATTATTATTAGGTTAAAATTTGGGTTTTGTTGAAAACTTGGGTTTTTGTTTTAGGATCTTTTTGATGTTTTTAATGATATTATTGTGAAAAGATAGGATTTTTATGTTGAAAATTTCGGTTTTATTAGGAGATGATGCAGTGAAGATGATGATCTTTTGGGTTAAGAAGATGATGATGCTATGAAGATGAAGAATGTGAAGATGGAGAATGATGGTGTAGTATGATGTAAGAAAAAGGTGTGCATCCTTTTTGGTTGATCAATCACAAATGGGTTACACCAACGTAAACATGTTTTTTGGCTGTTCAATCACTAATGGATTACACCAACGTAAATAGGGTTTTTTTTTGTGCCTTTTGCTTAGCATTATAATAAACATTGGGGGGGGGGGGGGTTACACCAATGTAAAACACGTTTTTGATTTCGTGGTTTTATTAATTTTGTTAGGATAGATTTATGGTTTTTTGTAAGTATTTTGAATTTTTTGGGGTTTTTTTGTCAGGAGATGATGCTGCGACGAAGAGCCGATGCTGTGAAGACGACGATGAATGGTGTAGTATGTTTTGTAAGAAAACACTGGTGTAAACATCAGTTTACACCGGCGTAAATATGAATGTATAATGTATAGTCATTGTTGATGTAAGAAAAACACTGGTGTAAAACATCAGTTACACCAGTGTAAATATAAATGTAAAGCACACTATCTAGTTTTGGTTTTTTACACTAGTGTTTTTATTTATCTTTTTTGTAAAAGTTGTGTATGGCTGATTTACATTGGTGTAAATCAACCTCCTCATTATATGTTTTTGTTTGTTTTTACACGGGTGTAATTGTTAGTAAATGTTTGTGTATGGCAGATTTACACTGGTGTAAAAAATTACACCAGTGTAAAAATGGGGGATAGAGGACTTGACGTTTTTTTTTGTTTTAAAATATTAAAAAAAAACAGTAAATTATTTTAATTAAAATAATAAAATAAAGTTTAATAAATAAGATTGTTTTTAATAATGAAATAAAAAATAACATAATATTATATTAAATCTTCTCTCTCATGAGGTTTTACCTAAATACCCTTAATTGTACTTTAACATATTAAAAAAATACTCATTAATCAAGTAAAGACAAAACACATAACTTTTAATCTCAACCATTGGATCATCAAGATCAATGGTCCATAAGGGTTCTCTAGTTCTCACAACTCACTTGAGTTCTCATTTTAACCCATATATATATATATATATATATATAGAGAGAGAGAGAGAGAGAAATAAAAGAAAAAGTGAGGGAGAGAGTCTAGTGTGCAGGTCAATTGGAGAAGAAATAAAGGTGTGGGTAGTGTTTTTTCTAAATAAATGGGTAAAAAGACAATTTTACCCACCACTTAACGAAAAAAATTAACTGAGTTAGCACTAAAGGACATAACGTGCAACATTTTAAAATCTAAAGGACAAAACTAATCAACTTTAAAGTTAAAGGACAAGCGTTGAAAAATGGTATAAACTTAAAGGACAAAACTTGTAATTCAGTCTTTAATTTAAATACAGATAAAATACATTTTATTAATAAATAATACGATAAATATAAAATGTTAGTAAAAGCAAAACAATTTATTCACTAAAACTAAAAGTGCATTTCATTACTTAATAAAAAATAAACTACTTAATTAGGGATGGTAAAAAAACGCGAGCCCGACGGGTATACCCGAAACCCGAAGCATTTGGGACGGGTATACCCGATACCCGACGAGTATGGGATGGGTTTGGTATTGGAAAAAAAATATTTCGCGGGTATGGGACGGGTATGGTATTTGGTGATACCCGACCCAATTACCCGAAACTAAATACCCGTCTACCTGAAATATATACCCAAATACTTTTAAGTTATATATATATATATATATATATATATATATATATATATATATATATATATATATATATATATATATATATATAGGAAAAAGATCAAATAGGAACCAAGAGCCTAGTTAGGAACTTAGAAACCAATTTGAGCCCTTCATCTTTGATCTTGATTTAGGGGGCAGTTATGTAATTAAACAATTATATATTATATTTTGATTAAAATAAAAGTTTTATATTTGGAAGTTAATAAAAACTTCCTACGAATAACATTCCTTAAAAAACTCACCCAATTCAATATCCTAATCAGTTTCTCTAAAAAAGATCCACCACCTCTCAGCCACCACCGCCTTCAAAAACCACCACCATCGTCGTCCCTCAGTCGTCGTCCTCTGCAAACCCCACCACCACCACCGCCCCTCCGCCGTCCTCTGCAAAACCCATCAGACCACCCTCAGCCACCACTGCCCTCAAAAAACACCACCATCGTCGTCCTCTGCAAACCCCATCAGACCACCCTCAGCCACCACCGCCCTCAACCACCCAAAAACCATCAGATATCCTCCCCCTGCAGGAACATCATCGGACCCCCCAACCACCCAAAAACCATCGGACCTCCTCCCCTGTCACCATCATCGGTTCTTCTTTTTAGAGAGAGAGAGAGAGAGACAGCGATGAAAAGATTTGTTGTTAGTTGTTAGTTGTTATACACCAGTGTATAATTATACATCAGTGTATAATATATGTATTTAATACTATCATTCTTTACCAGTGTATAATTATACATCAGTGTATATTGATACATTTGATTAGCACTACTATTTATACACCAGTGTATAATTATACATCAGTGTATAATATATGTATTTAATACTACAATTCTTACCAGTGTATAATTATACATCAGTGTATATTGATACATTTGACCTCGTTATCTTATTTAAGGTTTGATCGATTACCTTTTCCATATAATATACACCAACGTATATTATCCAAAACTATATAACATCATGTATTGCACATATTGATGAAGAATGATTACCATAGGAAAAAATAAATACTTTCCTAAAATAATGAGATTATAAAGGAAACTAATTAAACATATGTTATTAATAGTCAATATACAATTACCACATTGCCCTTTGATTTAATTAAATATTTAATTAATGTTTTACTTATTGATTAGAGATCAATGGCTAAGATTGGTTCCTATGGTTCCTACTTAAGGTATGGTTCCTATTTGAACCCTACCCTATATATATATATATATATATATATATATATATATATATCTTTTCTTAACTATTTTTTAGTAATGTTTCATTCTAATAGATTCATTATTTGAAAAATAAACTTTTCGTCTAAAATATATATTCTAATAACATTATTATTTATATTTATATGCTATGAAATATATAAATAGTTTTCAAAATTCATACTATAATATATATTTACATATTAAATGTTTAAAAGATTATTATGGTAATGATAATATATATGTTACTTATTACAATTTCATAAACTTTAGATTTCTTAAAACATAAGACTATAATATATATATATATACACATGCAAATACCAACGGGTATACCAGATACCCGCGGGTATGCTCTATACCCGACGGGTAATAACCGACAAAAACCCGACGGGTAATGGGACGGGTATGGTATGAGATTTTATAACCGGGTATGGGTATGGTATTAGTCAAACCCGACCCATACCCGACCCGTTGCCATCCCTATACTTAATCAGCTTCATCGAAACGTACACTTAAAAGAGTTTAAGTTAATAAAATAATGTATAAATAATTCAGGTTTTTTTAGAGCGAATAGCCAAAATCGTCCCTAAGGTTTTCTCATGTTTGCTAAATCATAAAAGATTTTTATTAAATAAAAAACATTACAAATTACATCAAGATAGCGGGAAGGCGGGCAACAAGCTGCGCCGCCACCCATTTCTGAATGACAAACCCTAACCGACTAAAAACATAACCTTACCCACCCGGAGCCGAGACACTACTATGAATAACTCGCTAGACCATAACGTTTCCATCCAAAAAAAGTTTTTTTCTCACCTGGACCACTAACGTTTCTCCTAAATGTTGCCAAAACCATACAAATGACTAACCTTGTTAAAAACTAACGAAAATAGAGGGGCATTTTGATCTTTTTCTATATTTAATTAGTTTTGATATTTTTATTCTTATTTATTTTATTTACGGTTCAAGATTCCACATCTTGGTCTGGTTAACATTCCTTCCTTCCCATCATAAACCCTAATTTCCAAATTGTAATGGTTCTATGTAATTGTGATGCACCAACCATCATTTTTACTGAAATTTAAACATCCATAAAAGGTTATACAATTAGAAATAGATGAATTCAGTAAAGAAAGGCATATTTATAGAAGTGCTTAACCATGAATATGAACCATAAAACCTTCACAACCAGTGGCGGATCTAGGCTACAAAATCATTAGTAACGTTTTTCATTTTTTTCATTTTAGTAGCAACGTTTTCCAAATTTCGTAAAAAAAACCAAATTTTCCACTACGCGCGCGAATTTAAGCCGCAACGTCTGCGGCCCCTACTTAAGCCCTATGTCCGCCCCTGTTCACAACTTAAACTATATTATGAGCATGTTTGGGATTGAGTTTAGAAACAACTTATTGACTTATTAACTTTTTAAAAAACCAATAAGTCATTTTGAAAAGCCAGGATTTGATGCTTTTCCAAATGACTTATTAAGTCAATAAGTCATTTTTCAACTCAATCCCAAACACCCCATATATCCTATACAACAATCAATTACCATGCCTTGTAAACACCCTCGAACTACTCTTTTAGGACATTTGCCAAATTATACGATCTACTTGATTGTGGAGAACATGAACATAAATTAAAAAGATAAAATAGAGTCTGCACAAATTATACAATCTATATGAATTAAGTTCAAAAATCAACAATAAATAATTCTAATAAGGAATCAGTCATAGGCCGAGAGAGAAGGTTGACAATCTTATTAAAAAACTGCACAAAAGCACTTGAACATAAATTAAATCCATAACAATCTTCTTCACTATCCTAGTTCTCTCGAATTTATAAAACATACAATAAAGAAGATAATGGAATAGGCCTAAATCAGAGATGAAACACATCTTGGAATCATTATGGTTTACATGAAATTGGGTTTTAGGCATGCTGGTTAAATTGGAAGAGTAATCGTACCTACAAAATGTGAAATCGATGATTGAACGGAGGATTGAGACAACAAAACTGGATGCTAAACCTACGTGTGGGACCTTGAACACTAAATAAATATGGATAAAATATCAAAACCAAGAAAAGGACCGAAATACCCCTCTATTTTTGTTAGTTTTTTAACAAGGTTAGTCATTTGGATGAATTTGGCAACATTTGAGAAACCTCAGTGGTCCATATGAGAAAGAAATTTTTTTGGATGAATCTAACAAAAATGGGAAAACCTCAGGGATGATTTTAGCTATTCACTCATTTTTTTTTTACTAAAAACAAATAAACTAACATAAATAAATATAAGTAGTATTTGACTCCAAGTCGCTGATTTTTACTTTTCACTGTGATAAACTTTCTTATGTTCTATTCGATTCTGATGCTGATTGGGCATGTGCCTTTGAACTTTAGCACGTCCTTAGGGTTAGACCCAACACTTCTGGAACCCAAACACACGAACTAGCTGATGGTAAGCTTGTTGAAGTCACCTAGCTCTATCGGGAGCAAAAACTTGTACGGTTTAACCAAAATTTAGGTATTGATCTCATCATCCCAACTGTCCTTCGTAGCTTTGACGTCATTATGGGTGTGGACGGGTTGTCCAGCTATGTACCGAAATCATTGGCAGGAGATAATGATTGGTGTCCCTTGTTTTGTGGGAAATCTTATCTAGCGAGGGTAATCGAAACAACGCCATTGTTGGCACCTCTCATTTAGGAAAACTTAGAGCTCATAATCGAAAACTCGAACTGAATTTCAGGACGAAATTCTTTTCAACTTGGGGATGATGTGACACCTGCATTTTCAGGTTAATAGTTTAACCTAACTCTAGTTAACCTACATGATAGTTCATGGCATTGCACTTGACTAGGATTAGTTAAGTGAGTTGCACGGTACACGGTTATCAGTTAATAACTGCATAAATGGTAATTCGGGGAATTACCGGATCATATACACGAGCGTTGAACCACGAACGATGGTGAAATAACAAAACAAATAATTGTGGAATAGTTTGTTGGATATTATTTGCAATTATATGCTTATGTGAATTTATTTGTGAATTATTATATGATTTCGTTTATTTAAACGAAATGCGTTACCGAACCCGTAACTGACACTCGACGAACAGAGAAGGTACTTCGGTTCATAAAATATTGGGTTTATTATTTATGGTGTTAGTCTAGATGTACAAAGCCCAAATATGAAGCAAAAGAAAAAAAAATCTGGAACGCGCCGCGTCACGCGACGGAATAAGCATAACCCCACCGCGTGACGCGACGGGGGCAACTTGGCAGCCAAGTCGAATTTCAGCCTATAAAAATCGATTTTTTAACCCTCTTTTTCATAATCACATACATATTTTCGAAACCCTAGCCCCCTACTTGAAAACCTAAACCCCAAACACCTTCTAAGGCTTAAGAACGTCATTCGGGAAGAGATTTCATCGCTCGGTTGTGTTGTTTAAAGAGCTTAAGGTGTGTTAATCATTCTTTTATGCTTTAATCACTTCTAATATGTTTTAAAACACCACAAACAAGTTTGTTCAGGTCTGATGTGAGCTAATGCAAATTAAAACATGATTTTTATAAAAGGTTTAACATGATTAAACTATGTGTATTTGTGTTATTATGTGATATATGTTGTGTTATTGCATGATAATGATTATTGAACATGTAGGGTTTATAGATGATAATATTTACGATGAAACTTGCATGTTTTGATCAGATTTACATGTGAGGAGTCTTGTATTATGCATGTGTGACGTTCTTAATCGATACTATACATCTAGGGTTCGTAAAAGTTAAGATAATTGCATGTTTAAAAACGGACAGATTGTTTGTAGTAACTTGTAGGACAAGTAATCTGATCCTAAACTACTTGTATTGGTTGTTTCTTGGTTTGATTATGTTATTCATAATCTTAGCTTTTCATATTGTATGAGTTTGTGCGTTTTAGATGTCGTTTAATATGTTTTTGGAATTTTATACAAACAAAGGTTAAACCTGATTTTCGGAGTTGTAAATTGGGTCAACTTTATATGACCATAACTCGAGTTCTACAAGGAGTTAGGTCACGAATTTTGGACAGTAGATAGATACATGAATAACTCGGCTTTTACAAGTGGATTCATCCTGTTTGGAAGAATACACGATTTTTAAGAAGTGATGTTTTCACAATCTAGATGTAGTAAACAATTTTTTCATAATTTTTAAACGTGGTTTTGCCACGAAAAACAAATAGTGGCATGACAACTGAACACATAGGGATGTTCAGTAAAACTTTGAGAGTCTAATGTGTTGTGTAAGTATTTTTCATAAAATCGTTTTGACAGCGCATAATCTGCCCCGAAAATGCAGATTATGACTATTGTGTATAAGTGCTTATTTGGAGGTTTGTATGACTTGGTTATGACCTAAACTTGTGTGTACACTTGTATGAGACTTATATGGTATGTATAGCTGAGTATAAACATAATGTTCACCAACGGGTTCGTAGGGTTACCTGTGCATGTAGTACATTAGTGTCACTTAAATATTTTCACATCATTGGATGTATTGGACACACGATGTAAGGACAGAAAGGATTGAGGAAACCACTTTTGCAAACCTTAGTCTAATTTTATACTTCTGCAAATTATTCTAAGTATAGAACTACTAAAGAAAGAAGACAAAAGTACTGAAGAATGATTCAACAAGTACTGAAGAAGATAGATCAGAAGTTCTGAAGTCAAACCAGACAAGCCCACTAAAGAACTACTGAAGACAAACTACTCATCAGTAGTTTGTCATTCATCAGCACTTGTAATAGAATCTTTCCACCGCCCTTATGTTTCAGTAGTTTAATTGTTTATTATTACTTTATCTTTTTGTACAAGTTCCAAGAATGCAACTTGTTGCAGACTTGCTTTTTGATCAAGGTTCATGCATTTGTAAGTCTATAAATAGATGGGTTCATCCCTCTGTTTTAGACATTGATTTTAATAGAAACTGAAATCCTTCAAAGCTCATTATTGTTATTTCCATTTCATTTACTGAGAATCTATTTGAGTATTTATTATCATTCACATTCAATACTTAGATTCTCATTAAACTTGTCTTTAGTTTGCAAACATCCAGGGGGAGTAATAACTCCTGTTGATAGTGTAACTTTCTATACTTATTCCGCTGTGCAAATTTGATTGAACTTGCTAAACACATATGTGTTCACAAGCAAGTAAACCTTCAAGAGCATACTGATCCAACAATTGGTATCAGAGCACTGGTTTATCTGATCACATATCAATGGCACTCCCAAATGAAATCTACTCTGGACTATTACATTGTGATAGTGCCAAAGAGCTTTGGGACAACCTAAAAGAATAGTTTGGAGGAACAGAAGAGGTGATTGCCAACACTAGAGAAATCTTGGCTCAACAATATGAAACATTTGCTCACATAAATGGGGAAACTTTAACACAACAATTTGAAAGATTCTCCTCATTAATATTTGAGTTAAAATTAAATGGTCAGATCTACACAACTGTATCTATGCTTCATAGATTTTTAAGGTCTTTACCTGAAAAATGGGAAACATATTCTATAGTCCTCAGATCTTCACCAGACTTTAGCTCCCTCACTCTTACAAAATTACATGGGAGATTGCTAACTTTTGAAAGAGAAATCGATCAAAAGAAGAAATTGCAAAGTTCTGGTAAAATAGTTGATGACTATTTACCAAGTATTTCAACACTATTGGAACAAGGCTCACCTACTTGTTCAAATAGTTTTGGATCTTTTGATCACATTGACATAACTGCTGGGATCTCATCAGAAAGATCATTCCAAGGTTATGACAATGATGAATATAGTCAAACTGCTGATAACATGTGTTTTATCATGGATGATTTAAAAAATTTCAGCAGTAATGACTTAGAAGAAATGGACATCTTACACCAACTGGCCATGTTAAGTATAAAAACAAACAAATTTTATAAAAGGTCAGGAAGGAAATTTCCAAGACTGAACAGTTCTACAAAAATTGGTTTTGACAAATCTAAGCTTAGATGTCATAAGTTTCAGAAGTTGGGACACTTTGCTAGAGAGTGTAGAAGCTTTAGCTATAACCAATATCAGTCTGGAAATTAGTTTAACCCTAGTTATAACAGGAATAATGGAACACAGGGAAGTGCACATTTTGTACAGGCACAAGCTCCACAAATCCAATATGTGCCACAAGTACAATATGTACAGATGCCTGCTCAACAAATGCAGAGCCAACAATCAATCCCTTCCATTCCAGCTGCTCAACAACCTCCACAAACTCAACAACCCTCACAACAAAGTTTGTTCACTTCAGGGTATGTTGACTGGAGCAGTCTTCCTTTTGACACTACAGAGTGCAATCCTGATGCAGACAACAAAATGTTTGACATCAACTGGGGAGAACCTGACAATGGCAGAAAGAATTTTGCCTTAATGGCATTTGAGGGCTGCACCTCAAAATCTGCCCCTGTCTCAGGTATCAAAAGAATCTTTAACAAAACTTTGTTCAAACTCATGTAAAGAATCTTTTGCTCTCATAAGAGAGACTAATGTGCATTTACAAGGCAAAGCAAATGACTCTGAGAGAAAATTCACTCAGATGAAATGTGATTTAGAAAGAAAACTTGCTACAAAGGCAAAAGAAAATTCTAAATTAACTAACAATGCTATTGAAACCCAAGAACAACTTAAAATCATGATAGAAGACCTAGGAAATGTCAGAAAAGAGCTTGTTGACACCAAGGTTGATTGTTAAAAATGGGTGGAATCTTGTAAAGGGTAACAACTGCTGCTTAACAAACAAAGTGCATCAAATGTTAGGTTTGGCATAGGGTACAATCACACTGAAACTCCAACTGATTTTTCTCCCAAAACTACTGAAGATGGGAGAAAAATTGTTCAAAATGAAACTTCTGAAGAGAAAGAATGCACATCTTTTCATGAAAACTTTCTAAAAACTTTAAAAGAAAGTTCTTCTGAAGTACTAATAAAATCTGACTTTAAGCCATCAGTAGTTTCATCTACATCAGGAGTTGAGAACTTGAAAACTACTGATGACCTAAATCAAATCAAGATAGTCAGAAATTTGCCTTTAAATGAAAAAGAAAAGGCAAAAGAATGTAAAATCTGTGGTTTGTTTAACCACAAGACAGAATTTTGTAGATACAGAAAAGGAATTCAGTATAACAAGAAAAATTTACAACTGGTTGTGGGAAAACAACTCAAAAATGATTTTGAAGAAACTTTTTCTCCCAAGAAACAACAACCAGGCGAAACCTTTTCTCAGAAAAAGATGAAATCTCAACAACAGTCTTTTTCTCAAAATTCTCTTTCAGTAGTTAGACCTACATCATCATCAGTTTCACAAACTGCTGAGATTAAAGATCTTATGTATATGGTACAACTACTAATGACCAAGGTTGATGGTGGTCCTCAAAAGGATACCACCATTGCTCTTAATAAAAAATCCATTGCCAAAAAGACATGGATTCCTCAACCTGGTCAAGAACAAACTGTTAATGTTCTTAAGAGCAAACCCAAATCCAAACTGGCTTGGGTTCCCAAATCTAACTAATTTGCTACTTTGTGCAGAGGGTCACCAGAGGCTTAAATAGCATTTGGTATGTTGACAGTCGAGGCTCAATGCACATGACAGGATGCAGATACCTGATAAACAATTTTATCAGTCAAAGGGAAGGATTTGTATCCTTTGGGAACAATGCCAAGGGATATGTGTTAGGACATGGCAATGTCTCTTCAGGCAAAATACAGTTTGACAAGGTCAATCTGGTTGAAAACCTTGAGTACAACTTGCTGAGTGTGTCACAAATGTGTGATAAAGGATATTCTTCCTTTTTCACAAAGACAGCATGCAAGATCATATCACCAAAAGGCCAGAAGTTGATAGAGAAGATCATTGAAGATCATACTTTGTTGATAGCCAAAAGATGTGGCAATGTCTATGCAGTGGACATTGAAAAGGACAAAGTACTGAACAACACTGCCTGTTTCTTCTCAAGGGCATCAACTTCAGAAACTGATCTCTGGCACAGGAGACTTGGCCATGTGAACTTTAAAACCATAAATAAAGTCACAAAAATGGGCTTGGTCAGAGGTCTACCCTTGAAAGTATACCAGTGTCAAGAACACTGTGTATCCTGTTTAAAGGGAAAGCAGCATAAGTCCTCCTATATGTCTATTGAAGAATCTAAAACAACTGCATGTCTTCAACTACTCCATATGGACTTATTTGGGCCAGTAAAAATCATGAGCCTTGGTAAGAAGAAGTACTGCTTAGTCATCATTGATGACTATTCAAGATTCACATGGGTATTCTTCTTATTTTCCAATGATGAGGCAGCTGAAATCATCAAGTTCTTCATTCTACAAGTAGAGAAACAATACTCTTCATCTGTCAAAGCCATCAGAAGTGATAATGGGACAGAGTTCAGGAACAAAACTCTGGATGAATTCTGTTTGTCTAAAGGGATTATTAGACAATTCAGTGTTCCCAGAACTCCTGAACAAAATGGTATGATAGAAAGGAAGAACAAAATTTTAATTGAAGCAGCAAGAACCATGTTAGCTGATTCAGGCCTACCATTGTACTTCTGGGCTGAAGCCGTCAACACTGCATGTTATGTTCAGAATTGAGTCCTTCTCAACAAGAGACACTCCAAAACTGCCTATGAAGTTCTTCATGGCATTAAGCCCCTTATCTCCTTTTTCAGGGCTTTTGGATGTTAATGTTTCATTCTAAACATTAAAGACTATATTTCAAAGTTTGCTGCTAAAGTTGATTCAGGTTATTTTCTTGGTTATTCTTCCACTAGAAAAGCCTACAAGGTTTTTAATTCAAGAACCAAGATAGTAGAAGAAACACTGAATGTCAAGTTCAATGAGTCAAAACACACTCTTATTCCAGCACATCCTGCTGAACTCTTTGACCTTGACAGCTTCCATTTCGGACCTGAAAAGACTGTCACTACATCTAAACCTACTTATTATGGTGATCAGAGGTTTGATGATGAGGATCCAGCACCATGGACTCCTAATACAGTCATTAAGTCAACTTTCAAACCATCAGAAGTTTCACAAACTTCTGATTCAACAACTGCTGATGTACAAACTCAAACAGCTGATTCAGCTCCTACAACTACTGAAGATGTAGAAACAGCTGAACCAGACATTATAAATATCAGTGGTTAGTTTGATGAAGTACAAGAGCCATCTACATCTGTCAGTGGTTTACAACAACTGATTGAACACAAAGATCATCCATTAGAACAAATCATGGGTGATATTGCAACAGGGGTTCTCACAAGAAACCAGCTTTCAACTTTTGCTTCTTCTCAGCATTCATTTCTCAGTTGGAACCTAAGAACTACCAAGAAGCCCTCAAAGACAACAATTGGGAGCAAGCTATGCAAGATGAGTTGCTCCAATTCAAGAAGCAACAGGTTTGGGAAATCTGTCCCTTACCACCAAACAAGCTACCAATTGGCACAAGATGGGTTTTCAGGAACAAACAAGATGAGGCTGGTATGATTATTAAGAACAAGGCAAGACTGGTGGTACAAGGTTACTCTCAAGAAGAGGGAATTGACTATGATGAAACCTTTGCTCCAGTTGCAAGACTTGAAGACATCAGGTTATTTCTGGCTTATGCTATTTCCAACAAAATTAAGGTTTTTCAAATGGATGTTAAAAGTGCATTTTTGTATGGAAAGATCAAAGAGGAAGTGTATGTCTGTCAGCCACCTGGGTTTGAGGATCCTTCTCATCCTGAGTGGGTGTACAAGCTTGACAAAGCTCTTTATGGGCTAAAATAGACTCCTAGAGCCTGGTATGAAACACTTTCCAACTTTTTGCTAAAAAATAACTTCACAAGAGGCTCCATTGATAAAACTCTTTTCATTAAACATGTTGGAAATCATGTCTTACTTGTTCAAATTTATGTTGATGATATCATATTTGGTTGAACAAACACAAAACTGTGTGATGAATTTAAGAAACTCATGCAATTAAAATTTGAGATGAGTACAATGGGAGAACTGCAGTACTTTCTAAGACTGCAGATTAAACAACAAAGAAATGGAACTTTTATACATCAATCTAAATATATTAAAGAATTATTGAATAAATTTTCTTTACAAGACTGTAAATCATGTTCCACTCCCATGACACCAACTACACGGGTTGAACCAGATGATCAAGGAAAACAGGTTGATCAGACCATGTATAGATGTATGATAGGTTCCCTTTTATATCTAACTGCTTCTAGACCAGATATTATGTTTTCAACATGTGCCTGTGCTAGATATCACTTAGCTCCTAGGGAATCACACCAAATTGCAGTCAAAAGAATATTCAGATATCTGAAAGGAACTCCTACACTTGGAATTTGGTATCCTGCTTCTAGCAATACCAAGTTATCAGCTTTTTCAGATAGTGACTATGCAGGATGCAAAATGTCAAGAAAATCAACATCTGGTGGTTGTCAATTCTTGGGAAACTGTCTAGTATCTTGGCAATCAAAGAAGCAAACATCTGTTGCAACTTCAACTGCTGAAGCTGAATACATTGCAGCTGCAAGTTGTACATCACAGATACAATGGCTCCAATATCAACTTCTTGATTATGGAATCAAAGAGACCAAGACACCATTGCTTGTAGACAGTAAATCTGCCATTAGCATCATTCAAAATCCTGTTCAGTTCTCAAAGACTAAACATATTGAAATCAGGTATCATTTCATAAGGGATTGCTATGAAAAAGGCAAGATTGAAGTGAAGCATGTGACAACAGCTAATCAAATAGATGACATATTCACTAAACCCCTTGACACATCAGCATTTCAGAAGTTAGTATCCATGCTTGGGATGCTAAATTTGTAAGTGTTTCTTTTACTTTTCTACACATATTTTATTTTTCACTTACATCTGTGTTAGTCCAAAACTTTTGAAAAACAAAAAGAGAGAAACTACTGATGTATAAAACATCAATATGGGAATATTTTCTGAAAAATGATTAACTTCTAATAAAATAAACTTTAGAAGTTATGAATGAAGTGTTTTTAAACATTCTCATCAGTTGTTAACAAACTACTGAAGAGAAAATGGGAACTACTGATAAAGGTTGTTCTTCATCAGCAGTTTTGTCTTTAAGGGTAAATCAGACATTTCCCACTTCAGAAGTTTGACCTAGGGCGGTTATAAACTTCCGATAAACACCTTTTCCAACACTTATCCTTTCAAAAAGCAAAATTCCCTCCTCTCTCAAAAACACTCTCAAACCCTGAACTTGTAAACAAGAACACTGTTCGATTGACCCACACACAAACCACATGGCTCTTACATTGAAACAGGGACACAACCAAAGAGGCTACTTTGAGAAACATGAAGCCTGGTCCCAATACGACAAAATCATTGATTTAGTCGTCAAATCCCAGTACTTCGCTGCCTTCACCGTTGATCCTCCAATCCATACTGAAACTCTCAATGAGTTCTGGGCGAATGCAGAGACGGTGACCGTCAATGATCAAGTGATTTCCCTCAAATCAACCATCCAAGGGAAAACAATGGCAATCACACCAGCAACTTTGGGGATTAGACTGGGTCTAGATGATGTGGATGCCCCATATCAATTTCCAAACTCTGAAATTCATTTGACCATGACAGAGTGTGGTTACCAAGGTACTCTCTCACATGCAACAATTTTTAAGAAATATTTTGAACCAAAATATAAACTTTTGTTTCATTACATTATCATGTGTCTGAGTCCAAAAACTGGATCTTATGATCAGATGCCCTCTACTTTTCAACCAATTTTTCATTCCATTGTGAATGAAACAAAATTCAGGGCATCAACACTTTTCTTTAATGAGTTGGTGTTACATCACCTTAATTCTAAAAAGAAGTTTTTGTTGTATCCAAGATTCATAATGCACTGTATAATTAAAGAACTTGGAGATGGGGTGCTTGTGGGTAAAACAACTGTTTTAAACCCATTAACCTCACAAGCATACTCAAGGCATAACAAACCGGCTGCCTGGCCAGAAGATGACCAAGGGGAACCAGAAACAGTCCCCATGGAACCCTCATATTCCAAACCCTTACCCAAAAATGCCAAGAAAACAAAACAACAAAAACCAAAACCCACCAGCCTTAAAAGAAAGGCAGTTCAGGAAGTTGAGATGCCTGAAACTGCTGATGTGCAATCTGCACTTGTAAAAGATGTGACTGAAACATCCTCTCAGTCTCATCCATCTCAAACCCCTCCAAGAGCCCCAATTACCATTCTATTCAAAAGAAAGGAATTCAAGAAAACCATAACTACTGACCCTTCTTTTGAAACTGCTGAACCTTTACCCCAAACTGCTGAACCTTTGCCCCAAACTTCTGAACCTAAAACCATAGAAATTGCCAAACTTCTCTCTGGGCTAAAAGAGACTATCCCATTAGAACATGCCAGTCCCCAACAACCACATCAAACAGGGGACATACCATCAGACTTTGACACGAATGTGGATATCCATAGCCCTAACCCAAGAGATGAGGATGAACCAGGGTTTCTAAGCCCAAACTTAGAGACCTTAGGTATATTTGAGGCTGTTACAACTCATTTACCACCCAGTGGTGGACCTGAGGACAGAAGTAACATAGCTAAGACCTCACTTGTGGCAACTACTGATGAAGGCTTTTTGCCTGAGGTAGGAAATCCTCTAAACCAAGAACAAGAGGTACATGAGACAACTAGGTTAGGCCCAGCTCATGATATAACTGATACTGTCCTCATTGAGGACATCATCAGGGATTCAGATGATTCCATTAGTTTGGATGATGATTCACACTCCACTAAACATGAATTGACGGCTGCTAATGAAGGTCCTGCACCTGGTGTCTCTAAGCTTAAAAAGCTGGTCACACCAGATCACGTTAAAGTCCACTTGATCCCTGATTCCCCTAAAGTTTCATCTTCAGTACATCCTGAAGATCACCCCAAAACATACCCCTCACTAAAAATGCCTACCCAATTCCCTGGGTCATCAAGCATAGATCTGAACCAACTATGCAGCCCAGATGGTGGCCTATACCAAATGATGAACACCCTCATTGCCAATCACCTCAAATCTTTCAAAACTGCTTGGGAGTTGAAAACCACAACTTAATTTGAGGTGATAAACAAAAAACTAGGTGAGCTGTCCAACAAGATTGACGACAATTCAAGACAGCTTGCCAAGTTATCTGGTAAAACTTCTCAACTTAGCAGGCTTCCAGAAGTGGATGAAGCAAAAAAGGGGGAGAAGATTAGGGAACCAAGAGAGTCACTGGAAGCCAGGATAAAGGCAAGAGTGGATCTACAATAACAAGAACTGCTAGAAAAAGCCAAGAAACAAAAAGAAGATCAAGATAGGCTTGTTTCTACAACTGATGTTGAAGCTGAACCTTCCCAAGGCCATAATGAAGAAACCTCTGAAGAAACTTCTGAGGACTCAGAAAGTACTGAAGACAATCCTTCAGTAGTTGATACTTCTATCAACACTTCAGTAGTTAACACATCCAGCATACAAACAACTGAAGAGCCTTCCAATCCAACTGAACAACAACCAACTCCTATTCCAAAGCCTACAACAACTCACATGACTGTGCTAAACCCTTCTCCAATTTCAGAGTCCAAAGAATTACTAGAGAAGAGTTTACTTGCAGCCCAAAGAAAGGCTAAGGAGGATGAGATCTGGAACAGTTTGGAAGCAAGGGAAGACATGAGCTTCAATGAAAAGCTAGAAGCTTATGAAGCAGAGCTGAATAGACAAGCAAAGATTGAAAGGGTTGCTGAAGAAGACAAAAGACAACAACTGGTGTCTTTCATCACAAAGAACAGCAAAACAAAAGCCTATTCACTCAAAGTGCTCTCAATGGATGAGCTAACCAGAATAGCTCAAATTATTGCTGACAAAATTGCCACAAAGAAGGATAGAAAGGCAAAAAGGGCAGAGATAATAGAAGAGTTGGTAGCCAATCACTATGGTTCAAAAGCCTCTATGTCAAAGTGGAGAGAAGACAAATTATTTGACACATACAAAAGATACAAGGCTGACAACGCTGCAAATCCAGAGAAGTACAAAACTTCTGAAGTGTCAACTTCAGTAGTTAGAACTTCTGGTGTTAAACAAACAAGACCGGCTACCAAAAGAAAGCCAAAGGACAATACAAAGACTGACTTCAAGATGGTGTTGCTAGAAGGAAACACAGTTGTACATGGAGACTTTGATATTGATGAAAAGCCTCTGATAACACAGTTCAGGGATCCTTCAACATTTGCTTACCAAATCCAGAACACTATAACTGATAAGCTGCACACAAAGGTAGTTACTGAACATCATTTACATACTTTTAAATTACCTAATGTGGTGCAAACAGAAGACAGAAGTGAATCCCACCTGAGAGTCACTGAAGTAGAGAACATCCAACACTCAGGAATATCCCAGGGATCCAGCATGATTCCCTATACTTCAGATTTTGACAGATCTAAAGTGCTGATCATCAGATGGTCCTTTACTGATTCCAACTCAGTATTGGTGACAAGAAGAGATCTTACAAGCAAGGCCTTCAAATCCATGAATGAACTGAAAAATCTATCAACACAAGACTTGCTTACAATTCAACTTCTAGAACCTTAACAAGGATCTCTCACTGATGAACAATTGAATCAACTGAAGTATTCCATGTTCAAAGAAATATGGAAGATAGTTAATGACAGAAGAAAACGACAATAAGGAATTAGATAAGGTTTTGGCTTCATCAATCCAGGGGGAGATTGTAAGGACAGAAAGGATTGAGGAAACCACTTTTGCAAACCTTAGTCTAATTTTATACTTCTGCAAATTATTCTAAGTATAGAACTACTGAAGAAAGAAGACAAAAGTACTGAAGAAGGATTCAACAAGTACTGAAGAAGATAGATCAGAAGTTCTGAAGTCAAACCAGACAAGTCCACTGAAGAACTACTGAAGACAAACTACTCATCAGTAGTTTGTCATTCATCAGTACTTGTAATAGAATCTTTCCACCGCCCTTATGTTTCAGTAGTTTAATTGTTTATTATTACTTTATCTTTTTGAACAAGTTCCAAGAATGCAACTTGTTGCAGACTTGCTTTTTGATCAAGGTTCATGCATTTGTAAGTCTATAAATAGATGGGTTCATCCCTCTGTTTTAGACATTGATTTTAATAGAAACTGAAATCCTTCAAAGCTCATTATTGTTATTTCCATTTCATTTACTGAGAATCTATTTGAGTATTTATTATCATTCACATTCAATACTTAGATTCTCATTAAACTTGTCTTTAGTTTGCAAACATCTAGGGGGAGTAATAACTCTTGTTGATAGTGTAACTTTCTATACTTATTCCGCTGTGCAAATCTAATTGAACTTGCTAAACACATAAGTGTTCACAAGCAAGTAAACCTTCAAGAGCATATTGATCCAACACACGAGTCTTGTTGTGTGATGTTTATGCACATGTACTCACGTAGTGACACGTATAATAGGGAGTCGGTATGACTTCATATTACTTTTGGATTTGGATTTAGCTTTTGCAACCTAAGGTGAGTTTCACTACTCTTCTCTCAAAAGCATGTGTCTCGGGTTTGGAGACAACTTAATTCCTGGTTGGGAATTACTTACTTTTCTAGTCTGGGTTTTGGACTATTATTTTACCCCGGGTATTGGGATATGTTGATTCACGAGGTGAATCGGGTTTTACTAGTTTCACACCTTTTGTCCTTGATGAACTAAACGGCTTTACTAGTTTCACTCCTTTTGTCCTTCACTTATACCGAATGAATTACCGAGTTGTGGCAAGCGGGTTACTAGTTGATAGCACTATTAGGTTTGACAAACCTCATAAACACCGTGCTGGGAGTCGAGAGTGAACTACGACCTTAGATTTTATCATTGTTGATAGGCAATGATGGGAGGCAAAAACCAGCTCATGGGGCCAATGCACCGTTTAAATAGCAGTTCGGTACTTCATGTGTTTAGTTATCATGAATGGGTTAGCTACCCTTGGCATACGTTGTACTAGTGGTTCTTAGTTATTGGTTTTGGAAACTTAAACTTTTACTTACCTTACTTTGTGAACTCACCAACTTTATGTTAACACACGCTAACATGCTTTTGCAAGTCTTTAGTTACGGAGCACGTTAGGGCATGCATCATTGGTGTCACTGGTGTTAAACATTATTAAAACTTATTTTCGTTTATTTACATTACTTTGGTTTCGGGCGCGGTGTTTTGCGCATGATGTTTTACTTTAATACTTTCTTTACGCTTCCGCATTACTTTAAACATTTTGGTTGAACTTTAAACTTGATTTTTAAAAACGAACTAAATGGTTTAGGCATTTAGAGTCGTTCTTGTAACTAATGGCTATGGGGATCTTGGTGTGTCACGCGTTTCGCGGTATAAACTCCGTAGTGGAATTTGAGGGTGTGACAAAAAAGGCAAGTCGGTTAGATTAAAAAGAGAAAGCGGGAAAGTAAGGAATGGAAATCGAATCTTGTAGTAACAGTAAAAGGTATACATCTGAATAGTAAAATCACGATCTTCAAAGTCCAACCATGTTTTGTTGCGTTCTTGTTCTGATTCTTTTGCTAATAAATTGAGATCAAAATCAAAATATAAGGTGTTGTAATTAACGACTTAGTTTATTCTAAATCGTGTTTCAAAATTGTTGATATGCTACACATCCTTTGAAAGTAAATAGATAATCAATTAAGTTTTTCCGCTTATCGGTTGATTTTTGCAGCTTACGAATTATACATATAAATTATGACATAACGTGGATAGTTACTTTATGTTTTTAATAAAATGCTATGTCTTTATTGATATTCATATGTAATTAAACTGAAACCGAAAATAAAAATTATGACTAAAATTTCGTTATGTTCATATTATCATAATTACAGATGATACTTAGATTTTAATATTTGTATTATGCTTTCAACTTTAAGATGTTTTTGATGTTTTGTACTCTTGGTTTTGTTTTATATCATCTATCTTTAGCGTTTATTAAATTGACTGTTATGATTATTGTGACATCCGTCACCTTTCACTATCATGAGCGTAAAACTTTAGTCCTTATCGTTTCTTGTTTTACATTTACATTTATAATCCTTGTATTTCGAAGTTTCAATTCAATAATAAAAGTTGCGAACTTGTTTCTTGCGATTATTAACTATCTACTCGAATAGTTATCGTAACTGAGAAATTCTTTTCTTTTTAATAATAATAATAATAATAATAATAATAATAAAAATGTTAGTAATTAATCCTATTAAGAGATTATGCAATTAGTTTATCAAACCTACAAACATATAAACTAAACAAACCACCACAAACCTTGATCTAATTTTTGGAGCCCAGATCCAAAGCCCAGCCCACCAGCAGACCCGGCCCAAACCTCTTTGTCCCTACCTTCGTTGTTGAAAAAAAAGAGGTTTGCAGCTGCACGGACTCGAACTCAGGCCAGTTTCCAAACAAGACGACATCATCACCAACTAAACCACCAAGACTTTTGTGATAATGATCCCACGATTTTTAAACATAACAAACTCAAACCTATCAGTTGACCAAACACGAGTCAAACACCCAATCAATTATACCAAATCCAGATCAATTACGCGTGATTAATTATGGAATGAGCTTGACCGACTTATATACCACGCCAATCATCTTAAAAACCTTCCTAATTTAAGCCTAATACGCGTTTTATTAAAAGAACGGGTCAAACATTTCAAATCTTCAATACGTGGTGATTAGTATAAATTGATCATGCCATTACAAGCACAAAGCACCGATAAACAAACCCCCATACTCGAAATACCCTTAAACTTCTTCACATCTAAGATTTTTGCTTCATGTTGACTTTTCTGTTGACCGTACCGTTGTGCTCGTTCAATCGTTGTAAGTTTCAATTGATCATATGGTTTTGTTAGTCGTCATCACACGAACAAAAGCCCCATCATTATAGAGACTATCGATTTCTGTTTTGATCAATTGTGATAGCTAGGGTTCGTGTTCTTGATTTGGGGATAATGTGTCACTATAATCATTATTTAGATTTAAAACAGAATGAGTTTTATCACCACTGATCTACAGATCAGTTGGTATCAGCCTCGTATGTTAAGGCGTGGGAACCGGACTGAACACGAGTTCGAGCCCCGTCTTCCACTTTTATTTTTCTAAAACAATTATGAAACTAACCAAGAAGCCTTTATAATTAATTGAAATCAAATATAATCGTTCTCAGGGTCTAGACCAGATGGTCTAGGCTTGTGATTTAAAGCCCCTGACTCGCCAAGGACTCGGGTTCGAGTCCCGGCACATTCAAACAATTTTTTTTGTTCCTTTTATAGTTATATTTCTTTATATTCTTTTAAAAATAGTTTTTAAAATACTAAAAGTGTCTTAAAAATTCTACAAAATTTATTTTAGGTAAATCTCATGACAAAGTTTACCATACAAATTTTATATTTCCAAAAATAATTTATTTAATATATATTATAAATATTGCAAGTTTATTCATTTATAATTTTAAAATTCTATAAAAATATCTAAACGTTCTTATAAATTTCCATAAAAATTATTTTAAACTTGTAGATCAATAAGCATTTCAGAAATAAATTTTATTTCAGAAAAATCGTTTGTTTCATATTTTTAATTAATTTTTAATATTTTTATCCCAAAATTTTACATAAATTATTTTTGTTCATTTAGAACAGAAATATAAATTTTAATTTGAAATTTCTTTAATTTTAATATTTTTAGATATTAAAATTATATCTTTGACAAATAGAAATAAATATACTAAATATTCAATTTTTGAAAAAATAATTTTATAAAAATTATTCATACTTAAAACCTTATAACATGATCATCCTTAATCAAAAACCTACAAAAATCTTTTATTTAATTATTTACCAAATTTCTTTATTTATTAACAATTTACCTAATTAATAAAACAATTACTTATCCCCAAATTAGGAACCCTAGAACTACTTGTATCCTAGATAGCTTAGACTCTAAGTTCATTCCCTTACAAATTATCTAATTCTTTAGGTTAATCCTTTGGGATAATCCTAATTCATATCACGTTGTTCAGTAGAGTTTCAAGTTATTACGCGAACTGTGAGTATTTCCTATCCCATTTTTGTCCTTATTTATTTTTGGGGTGTTACATGTACACTTATACAAATTACATATACAAGTTTACATTTTTAAAATACAATTCTAGTACTAAGTGCATTTGCTTACAAACGTGCTATATGCTTAGACACTACATGTAGAATACATTTGTACTTAGTGAAATCATTAACATTGTACAAGCCGACCTTAACATTGGATAGCGCTATTGGATTGACAACCCGCCTAGGTTGATTCTCCCCCTTTTTCATCGGAGAATCCATGGTCATTGTTAAGTTATTATCCATTTATTGGATAAGTACACCGCCGTTCATTTAGTACATTATACAGTCACAGGATTGATTTCGCTCATTTGTATGATACATAGTTTACATAATTGCATAGTAGCTTTGCACTTGAATTGTATAACATTTTCCAACTTACTATATGTATTAAGTCTAGGAATGCTCACCAACATTTCATATGTTGACAAAACTTATTTTGTACATGTTTCAGGTGCAGTTTGATCTTAGTACTATAGCATTGGACTTTAGTGCTTGCTTTTAATAAGTTATTTCAAATTTCATGTTTCGTTCAGACTTTTGTATTTTCTTTTTATTTCATTTATGTAAGACAATTTAAATTATTCAATAATATATTTACATTTTAGTACCATGTTCTTTTGAACAATCGTCACTACCTGACACCTCGATGATTCCGCCATCGGTTGGGGTGTTACTGTCACACCCTCAAAATCCACTTGCGGAGTTTTACCGCGAGGCGCATGACAAACCAGGATCCAAACCAACGATCACAATAAACAAGACTAAATGAACATATGCAATTTCAAAAACATAGTTTAAAAATCCCCAAATACAACGGAAGCTTATTCAAAACATAATCCAAAATAAACCAAGTGTTCAACGTTTGAAAACCATGCAATCCTAACTAGACGCCGTGCAGACGCGTGCGCCCTAGTTCCATTGTGCTACCTTAGCGACCTGAGAAAACATGTAAAAGTTTACGTCAGCACAAAAATGCTGGTGAGTTTACAGGTTTTGTAATCACAGTACCAAGTTCAACCTGTCCATACTATAACAAATCGAAAACCAAAGTACGCTAGCTAGGCGTATGTTTTGTTACTACTACGATTGGAAAACCATTACTAACTCGCAAACCAGATGTCGTGCCCGATGTAGTAAACCTGTTGTTCCTGTTTGAGACAATATGCACCCGCCGACCCTCTAAGTCGACGAGCGGGGTTGGTCACTCCCAATAGCGCTATTCACATTTCCCCGTTCTGCTAACCCGCACATTCATGGTTCCCCCCGGGACTTCCAAAGATCGTATAGTAAACCATAGAAACCCATAGTATGACAGTAGTTACCAAACATAAGTTTTAACACATGTTTTCTCCCCCGAAAAGTGAAACCAGTTAAAAGAGGGGCCGTAAACTCACCTTAGGTTGCGTTACTTCGTAATACGAATAAACTCAGCAAGCTATGCTAGTCCCGTAAAGCGGCGACCTAACATATGACAGTTACAAGTACTTAGACTAATAACCCGCAGGTTAGTTAGTCCCTAGATGTCCAGACCATAACCAAGTTCGTTTGAAAACACCGTGACTGTTAAATTAACCCAAAGTACAAGACTCGACATCCCATTGGTGACCCGAGACTCCCCGTGTTATGCTTACACTCTCAAACATAAAATCATGCAATCACACTTAACATACGTTAACGTCCAACAAGTTACAACACGTAGTTCAAGTATCACGTAAATAAGTCCGAACATATGTTACCAAGGTATTAGATATGTTACGGGGTTCCTAGCATGTTCCTATATGTCAAATCGGGTCTCGGAATGCTAATTTACACTTACCGCAGCAGTACACGCGATTAGGAAAAGTCAACTAGCATTTAGGTTGGTTAACAGGCATTTAGGAAGGCTAATCGCCTATAATATAGGCAATTAGGTCATAAGACATGCATTTTAGGAGTTTATAGGCAATTAGGTCATAAGACATGCATTTACTAGCAATTAGGTCATAAGACATGCATCTACTAGCAATTAGCTCATAAGACATGTATCTACTAGCAATTAGCTCATAAGACATGCATCTACTAGCAATTAGCTCATAAGACATGTATTTCAGGACTTAACTAGCATTTAGGATCACAATTGTATGTAACAGAGGCAATTAGCCCCCAAATGCATGTATTATAGGCGATTGGGGAGTCCATTCAGGCGATTGGCCTCCTAATCGCCCCTAACATAGGCGACTAGGGTTGCTAATCGCCTGTAACCCAACTGTTCCGGTTTTTTGCGCGTTTAACACTCCAAATCAGATCCGGAACGTGTGTAAACATCAAATATCAATCTAATAACTATACCAAACATGTTTAAACCAAAATCCTTCGTTTAACCTCGTTCTATCAGCCCTGCATGTAACCATGTAATCCAAACATAATACACATAGCATGAAACATCATCTTAACATGCGTAATCATAACCCTAATGAATAATTACTCAGATTCTATCATCATGCCATCATTATTAATCTGAAACTAACCTAATAACATGTAATCATCCATCTTGAATCATAAAAACCCTAGCTTTTGATTGAAAACCCACATACATCATGCATGCTACTTAGAATCCAATTAACAATGATTATTAACGATTTTCAGAAGACTCATACGTTTTAAAATAGGTCTGGACCGTTAGGGATTTAATAAAAACGTTTATAAATATTTCATGGATGAAAATCACACCTTAGATTGTGATAGTTTGATGAAATAAGCTTGAAACCTTGTGTTTTGATCCAAAATCACGTTCCAGAGGTTGTGTGTGTGTTGGGGCGGGTTATGGGACGACTAGGGTTGATATTATGAAGTTTAGGAGGTTAAGCATTGTATTTATAGTCGTTTTTAGTCGTCCAGCACGTAACACGCGATTGTGCAGCAGTTACATGCGATTAGGGTTGCTAATCGCATGACATTACATGCAATTGGGCCTAATCGCCTGTTATTACATGCGAGTAGCCCCCAATCGCATGTAATGATTCCCTAAATGCATGCCCTATAGGCGATTAGCCTCCCCTAATCGCCTATAGGGGTTGGTTCGATGTATTTTGCGCGTTAAACCCCGTTTTAACATATGTTAACACATTTTCACATACCGACAAGTCACATAATGATTGTAAACACATAACACTTGCAAACAAACATATTCACACTCGTTCACCAATTTCCCGGGACTCGAGACTTGTATGTTCCGTATGCCCTGACGATTCTACGAATCGTCACCATTTGTACACTTGGTTAAGGACTGACATCTAATGAACCTTTAGACTAACATCCGATGATCCTCAATACTAAACTGATAGTTCCCGAACCATAACACGACTTAACTAACCCAGTTAAGTACAATATACGCGTGACTCGCTAAGGTAGACTTTCATCTAGACACGTTGTTAACCAGAATTTGCCGGGTGTCACATTATCCCCACGTTAAAAGAATTTTCGTCCCGAAAATTGCGCAAGTAACAAAAGGAATAACGAAGGAAACAAACAAAAGATAGAAACCAAAAGAGAGATTTACCCGAGTTGTCACATCATCCCCACGTTAAAAGGAATCTCGCCCCGAGATTCATTCAGCTGCAGTGGAGACATATCTCGATTCGAACGCTTCCTTAGGAAAGAGATGAGGATACTTAGACTTCATCTGATCCTCCCATTCCCAAGTGTACTCTGGTCCCCGGTTCGAGTTCCAGCGAACCTTAACAATGCGGATCTTGCTATGACGTAGGCTACGAATCTTGTAATCCAGAATCTCCACAGGTTCTTCCACAATCCGAAGACGATCATCAACCTTGATCTCTTCCAGTGGAACGATGAGAGACTCGTCAGCCAGACACTTCTTTAAGTTGGACACATGGAAGACGTTATGTACGTTGCCGAGCTCCGTCGGTAAATCAAGACGATATGCCACCGGTCCAATCCGTTCCAGGATTGTAAATGGGCCGACATACCGCGGATTGAGTTTGCCACGCTTCCCAAAGCGTATGACGCCCTTCCACGGTGAAACTTTTAGAAGTACTTTGTCATCAAGTTGGAATTCCAATGGTTTGCGACGCTGATCGGCATAACTCTTTTGCCGGTCCCGTGCTGCTGCCAACCGGTTACGAATCTGCACGATCTTTTCCGAAGTTTCGTACACTAGTTCAGGCCCAGTGAGTTGACTCTCACCCACTTCAGCCCAACAAAGAGGAGAACGGCATTTCCGCCCGTACAGTGCCTCGAACGGAGCCGCCTTGATGCTCGTGTGATAACTGTTGTTGTAAGAGAATTCTACTAATGGTAGATGAGCTTCCCAACCTTTGCCAAAATCGATCACACATGCCCGCAGCATGTCTTCCAAGGTTTGAATCGTGCGCTCACTCTGACCGTCAGTCTGTGGGTGATAAGCTGTACTCATGTCTAGTTGGGTACCCAAAGCCTTGTGCAAAGACTTCCAGAAGTGAGAAGTAAAGTGGGAGTCACGATCCGAGATAATAGAAACCGGCACCCCGTGCTTAGAAACAACTTCCTTCAGATAAAGGCGAGCCAAACAATCCATGGTGTTGGTCTCCTTAATAGCGAGAAAATGGGCTGATTTCGTCAACCGATCAACAATCACCCATATCTTGTCATTCCCGCTCGGTGACTTAGGCAGTTGTGTGACAAAATCCATGGTAATCCGTTCCCATTTCCACTCCGGAATTTCAGGTTGTTGCAAGAGACCCGACGGTTTCTGGTATTCCACCTTGACCTTAGCACAGGTCAAGCACTTACTCACGTATGAGGCTATATCCGACCTCATGTTTGGCCACCAGTAAAGCACCTCTAGATCTTGGTACATCTTATCCGAACCAGGATGAATAGAATACCGGGACTTATGAGCCTCATCTAAGACAAGCTCCCGAAGTCCCCCGAATAAAGGAACCCATATGCGTTCTGCGAAGTAGTGCAGGCCATCAGGCCTTCGCTCGAGGTGCTTGTCGGCACCGTGCATAGTCTCAGCTTTAAGGTTTTCCTCCTTCAAAGCTTCTAACTGAGCAGAACGGAGTTGGTCAGGTAGAGAGGAATGTATGGTGAGCTGCAACGCCCGCACGCGACGAGGATTAACTGATTCCTTCCTGCTCAAGGCGTCTGCCACTACATTCGCCTTGCCAGGATGGTACTTAATGGCGCAATCATAGTCGTTAAGGAGTTCAATCCAACGACGCTGTCGTATGTTCAAGTGTTGTTGGTCGAAAATATGTTGAAGACTCTTGTGATCGGTGTAGATGGTGCATTTGGTACCGTACAAGTAATGTCTCCAAATTTTCAACGCGAATACCTCTGCACCCAACTCCAAGTCATGGGTGGTGTAGTTCTTCTCGTGCACCTTGAGTTGACGAGAAGCATACGCAATCACTTTCTCGCGTTGCATCAGCACGCAACCGAGACCATGAATAGAAGCATCACAGTAAACAACGAAATCATCAGGGCCTTCAGGCAAGGACAAAATAGGAGCAGAACAAAGTTTAGACTTCAGTTCCTCAAACGCTGACTCTTGTGGTTCACCCCAGGCGAATTTCCTATCCTTCTGCGTGAGAGTGGTGAGGGGTTGAGCGATCTTCGAGAACCCCTGTATGAAATGATGATAATAGCCCGCAAGGCCTAGGAATTGCCGCACCTCGGTTGGCGTCTTTGGTGCTTCCCAGTCCTTAATCGCTTCGATCTTAGCTGGATCGACATGAATTCCCAGTTCATTAACCACATGTCCTAGGAATTGGACTTCGCGTAGCCAAAAGTCACACTTTGAGAACTTAGCGTAAAGTTGTTCCCGTCGCAATAGTTCCAAAACTAAACGCAGGTGTTCCTCGTGTTCGGTCTTGTTCTTGGAGTAAATCAGGATGTCATCAATAAACACGATGACGAACTTGTCAAGATACGGTTTGCAAACGCGATTCATCAAATCCATGAAAACCGCCGGTGCATTTGTGAGACCGAAATGCATGACCAAGAATTCAAAATGGCCATAACGTGTACGAAAGGCAGTCTTTGCAACGTCAGCTTCCCTTACGCGCAACTGGTGATAACCGGACCTCAAATCAATCTTAGAGTAGTAACTAGAACCCTGGAGTTGGTCGAATAGATCATCAATACGTGGAAGAGGATAACGGTTCTTGATGGTCACCTTGTTCAATTCTCTATAATCCACACACAATCGAAAACTTCCATCCTTCTTCTTAACGAACAGAATCGGGGCTCCCCAAGGGGAAGAACTTGGTCTGATGAAACCCTTGTCCAAGAGTTCCTGTAACTGACTAGACAATTCCTGCATCTCAGGAGGTGCAAGACAGTAGGGGGCCCGAGCAATAGGAGCAGCTCCCGGTACAAGATCAATACAGAACTCAACCTGACGATGGGGAGGAAGACCAGGTAGATCATCAGGAAACACATCAGGAAACTCGCGTACAACGGGAATATCGTCGATCTTCTTCTCATCGGCAGAGGAAACAGACAAAAGTGCCAAAACGGCCGAATAACCCTTTCGAAGATACATAAGGGCTTTCATGCTGGAAATGAGATTTAGCGGAGCACCGCCCTTGATACCGTACACAGAAAGGAATTCTCCATCAGGAAGGGGAATCCGAATAATCTTGTCATAACAGATGATCTCAGCGCGATACAAAGACAACCAGTCCATGCCTACCACAACGTCAAAACTACCCAAGGGCACTGGCATAAGGTCGATGGGAAAAGACAAACCCGACAACTCTAGTTGACACTCCCGAAGGATACAAGTAGCTTCAATCTTTTTACCGTCAGCCAACTCAATTATATACTTAGCCTCTAATGGTACGGGTACTTCATCTAGCAGTCGACTAACTTACATGGATATAAAACTTTTATCGGCACCAGAATCAAATAAAACGCTAACAGAGCGATTATTGAGAAGGAACGCCCCGGTAACTGTGTCAGGATCCTGCCTAGCCTCAGCGGCTCCAATGACGAAGGCACGTGCATTCCTGCCACCGCCCCCGTTGTTCCCGTTACCGTTGTTCCCGCCCTGCTTCAGTTTCGGGCAATCCTTCTTGTAATGCCCAGTCTCACCACAGTTGTAACATCCTTGTCTTCCCGTAGTTCCTTGAGTAGTAGGAGCCGAGTTAGTAGTTGGGGCCTGGGTCGATGGAAGTGTCGCCCGACAGTCTTTAGCAAAATGCCCAAATCGCTGACAGCGATGGCAGCGATTACGGTCGCAGTCCCCCTGATGATGACGCCCACACTTGTTGCATTTAGGCAATTTCCCCGCGTAACCACCCTGCTTGTTTCCAGAAGAAGAAGAAGAACCCCCGTTATCGAACCTCTTACTCTGCTGTGCTGGCCCAGATCCTTTCCCCTCGTTTTCCCACTTACGCTTGTTATTCTCCGGGGCCTTGACAGTCGAACCCTTAGCAGGCAAAATACCCTCATTCACCTTCAAGTTGGTCATCCTATGAGCCGATAGGACCACCTCTGAGTATGTAGGATGATTTCCTGCAGCTACCAACCCTGCGATCTCTGGTACTAGCCCCGAAATATAGTGTTCAATCCTCCTGTACTCTGGCACATGCAGATCAGGACACAGCACTGCCAACTCATTACGCCTTACAGTATACTTTTCAATCTCTGACCCGGTCATCTTGAGGTTCCACACCTCCATGACCACCACCACCACGACCGCCACCACCACGCCCACCAGCGCGGCCACCTCCACGTCCTCCTCGCACTCCAGACATGATTCCGACAAAAAGGACGAGAAAATTTAGTTTCACAGCTAATGGTAACCACTAGCGTTCGCAAGATCAAAGCTAGATCCAACCAGGACTATCCATTCAAACCCAGAGCTCACTAGGGCTTTCATGCATTTCGGTTTATGATTTTGTGTGCACCCAAAATGATAAACCGCTCTACATGGTCCTCCAAGTGTTCTCCTAGTTCAAAGTTCAAATCACCGGACATAGACTCTTAGCTATACACCGTAATGCTACGGTAGTTCATGGCAAGTGTTTCTATTGGAGTATGAAAGGGAGATGTCTGAGCCTTGGACAAATCTCAAGAGTACACGATTTACCCCAATATACCACACTGCCTAGAAAGCAAGTAACCCGACCTAAGATAGAACGGATGATGTAACATAGGAAGGTCAAATGATTTAGAGACACCCCGACAAGGCCATACGTAACCCACCATAATGTCTAGTACTATGTGATCGTCTAGTGTGTGTGACTCGGCTATAGACTAGACTCTACATGCAGTCCTAGTTCACTATAACCATTGGCTTTGATACCAATCTGTCACACCCTCAAAATCCACTTGCGGAGTTTTACCGCGAGGCGCATGACAAACCAGGATCCAAACCAACGATCACAATAAACAAGACTAAATGAACATATGCAATTTCAAAAACATAATTTAAAAATCCCCAAATACAACGGAAGCTTATTCAAAACATAATCCAAAATAAACCAAGTGTTCAACGTTTGAAAACCATGCAATCCTAACTAGACGCCGTGCAGACGCGTGCGCCCTAGTTCCATTGTGCTACCTTAGCGACCTGAGAAAACATGTAAAAGTTTACGTCAGCACAAAAATGCTGGTGAGTTTACAGGTTTTGTAATCACAGTACCAAGTTCAACCTGTCCATACTATAACAAATCGAAAACCAAAGTACGCTAGCTAGGCGTATGTTTTGTTACTACTACGATTGGAAAACCATTACTAACTCGCAAACCAGATGTCGTGCCCGATGTAGTAAACCTGTTGTTCCTGTTTGAGACAATATGCACCCGCCGACCCTCCAAGTCGACGAGCGGGGTTGGTCACTCCCAATAGCGCTATTCACATTTCCCCGTTGTGCTAACCCGCACATTCATGGTTCCCCCCGGGACTTCAAAAGATCGTATAGTAAACCATAGAAACCCATAGTATGACAGTAGTTACCAAACATAAGTTTTAACACATGTTTTCTCCCCCGAAAAGTGAAACCAGTTAAAAGAGGGGCCGTAAACTCACCTTAGGTTGCGTTACTTCGTAATACGAATAAACTCAGCAAGCTATGCTAGTCCCGTAAAGCGGCGACCTAACATATGACAGTTACAAGTACTTAGACTAATAACCCGCAGGTTAGTTAGTCCCTAGATGTCCAGACCATAACCAAGTTCGTTTGAAAACACCGTGACTGTTAAATTAACCCAAAGTACAAGACTCGACATCCCATTGGTGACCCGAGACTCCCCGTGTTATGCTTACACTCTTAAACATACAATCATGCAATCACGCTTAACATACGTTAACGTCCAACAAGTTACAACACGTAGTTCAAGTATCACGTAAATAAGTCCGAACATATGTTACCAAGGTATTAGATATGTTACGGGGTTCCTAGCATGTTCCTATATGTCAAATCGGGTCTCGGAATGCTAATTTACACTTACCGCAGCAGTACACGCGATTAGGAAAAGTCAACTAGCATTTAGGTTGGTCAACAGGCATTTAGGAAGGCTAATCGCCTATAATATAGGCTATTAGGTCATAGGACATGCATTTTAGGAGTTTATAGGCAATTAGGTCATAAGACATGCATTTACTAGCAATTAGGTCATAAGACATGCATCTACTAGCAATTAGCTCATAAGACATGTATCTACTAGCAATTAGCTCATAAGACATACATCTACTAGCAATTAGCTCATAAGACATGCATCTACTAGCAATTAGCTCATAAGACATGTATTTCAGGACTTAACTAGCATTTAGGATCACAATTGCATGTAACAGAGGCAATTAGCCCCCAAATGCATGTATTATAGGAAATTGGGGAGTCCATTCAGGCGATTGGCCTCCTAATCGCCCCTAACATAGGCGATTAGGGTTGCTAATCGCCTGTAACCCAGCTGTTCCGGTTTTTCGCTCGTTTAACACTCCAAATCAGATCAGGAACGCGTGTAAACATCAAATATCAATCTAATAACTATACCAAACATGTTTAAACCAAAATCCTTCGTTTAACCTCGTTCTATCAGCCCTGCATGTAACCATGTAATCCAAACATTATACACATTGTTGGATCAGTTTGCTCTTTTTGCTAGGTAAGAACTTGCTATCTTGACACTTAAGTGTTTAGCAAGTCCTTGTATATCAGATTATAAGCACAGCGGAATGTATAAGTTAAAGCAACACTTTTTATACTAAGGAAGAGTTATTACTCCCCCTTGATGATTGAAACTAATAAATGACAAGTATTTATTATGAATCTAAGCAGTAAATGAGAATTAGATACTTAGACAGATTCACAATAAATACTGAAATGGAATAGAACAGTGAGAGTGTTTGAAGGATTTTTCTATTAAAATCAATGTCTAAAATAGAAGGTTGAAGCCTCCTATTTATAGACGTTTACATACATGTATCTTGCCCAAAAAGCAAGTACAGAAACAACAGAAACAAGTTGCACAAGTTGCAACATTGAAACTAACAAATACAGCTAAAAGTAATAATAAACAATAAACTACTGATGCAAAAGGCGGTGGAAAATATCTGATGCTAAGTGCTGATGAATGACAAACTACTGATGAGTAGTTTGTCTTCAGTACTTCTGAAGTGAACTTGTCTGGTTTGGACTTCAGAACTTCTGATGAAGTTTCTTCTTCAGCACTTCTCTTATCTTCTCTTCAGCAGTTCTTTGTTTTCTTTTCAGTACTTCTATACTTAGCCAAAATGACAGAAGTGAATTAGACTAAGGTTTCCAAAAGTGGTTTCACCAATCCTCTTTGTCCTAACAATCTCCCCCTGGATTGATGAAGCCAAAACCTTACTAATTTCTTATGTTTTTCTTCTGTCTTGAACAATCTTCCATATCTCTTTGTACATGGTGTTCTTGAGCTGGTTTAACTGACAATCAGATAGAGATCCTCTCTGTGGTTCCAGATGTTGAATTGTGAGCAGGTCTTGTGTTGACAGTTTCTTCAGATCACTGATCTTCTTGTAAGCCCTGCTTGAGAAGTCTCTTCTTGTCAACAATACTGAGTTGTTATCAGTAAGTAACCATCTGATGATAGGTATCTTTGACTTGTTAAAGTCAGAAGAATAGGGAACCAGACTTGTCCCTTGGGTTGATGGTCCTGAGTGTTGGATGCTTTCAGTTTCAGTTAACCTCAGGTGGGAGTCTCTTCCTTGTTGTTGTTGCATATCAGGCATCTGAACAGTTGGGAGATGGTGTTCAGTCACTACTATGGTATGCATCTTTTCTTTGATGGTCTTTTGTATTTGGTAGGCAAAAGTGGAAGGATCCCTGAATTGTGTTAACAGAGGTTTCTCCTCAATGTCAAAATTTGAATGGACTATTGAACTTCCTTCAAGTAGTAACATTTTGAAGTCAGTTTTGACATTGTCCTCTGCCTTCTTTCTCTGAGTAGCAGGTCTTCTAGTTGATACACCAGAAGTTCTAACTACTGATCTTGAAGGATCAACAGTTTGAAACTTCTCTGGATTTGCAGCCTTGGCAGCCAAGTATTTTCTGTAAGTATCCATTAGTCTTTCTTCTTTCCATCTGGATACTGAGGTTTTTGAACCATAGCCCTCTGCTACTAACTCTTCTATTATCTGGGCTCTCTTGGCCTTTCCTTCTTTGCTAGTGGCCAGTTTATCTGCAAGCAGTTGTGCTCTTCTTGTCAGCTCTTGCATAGAGAGTCCTTTGAGTGTATAGGCTTTAGTCTTGCTGTTCTTGGTAATGTAAGACACCAGTTGTTGTCTTTTATCTTGTTCAGCAATCTCATCAAGGCTAGCCTGCCTTTGTAGTTCAGCTTCATAAGCCTGAAGCTTTTCTTCATGGCTTAAATCTAGATCATCCCTTTCTTCCAGAGTTTTCCAAATCAGATCTTCTCTGGCCTTCTTGTTGGCTGCAACTAAGCTCTTCTCTAATAATTCAGCTGATTGAGAGATAGGAGAAGGGTTTAGTACAGTCATTGTTGTAACAGTTGTAGGCCTGATGGGATCAGATGTTGGTTGAATGGGAGCAGTGGTTCTGGAAGGGTCAGCAGTTTGAGGTTTGGAAGTGTTAACCTCTGATGGGTTGACAACTGCTGATGGTTTGTCAACTACTGAAGGATTGTCTTCAGTACTTTCTGATTCTTCATCAGAACTTTTGCCATCAGACGTTTCTTCATTGTGCCTTAGGGATTCTTCAGAAGTTTGGGTCTCATCTTCTTTTTCTGCTGCTTCAATCTCTTCTACTGAGACACCAAACTGTTTGGCCAGTTTTTCTTTCCTGGCCTGATCTTTTTGATCTCTTTCAAGGATGGTCACTCTTGCCCTTATCCTGGCTTGGAATGACTCCTTAGGTTCCCTAATCTTCTCCCCCTTTTTGGATTCATCAAGTTTAACTTTTGAAGTTGAGGGTTGGGAGAATTGTCCTTGAAGATGAGCAATCTGTTTGCTGTTGAAGTCTATCTTGTTGGACAGATCATTCATCTTGGTCTTGATCACTCCAAATTGATTCTTGATAGACAGCTCCAAGTTAGCTGTGTATGCTTGGAAGTGATTTCTGATGAGAGTGTTCATCATGTGGTACAGGGGACCCTCTGGGCTGCATAGCTGGTTCAGGTCTATGCTTGTTTGCCTAGGGAATTGGGTAGGCATTTGTTGTGAAGGGGGTGTTTTTGGGAGATCCTCATGTTGTACAGAGGATGCCACTCTAGGGGTTTTAGGGATTGAGTGGGCTTTAACCTGTGCAGGGGTGACTGGCTTCTTGAGCCTGGATACCCTTGAAACGGGACCTTCATAAAGTGCCGTCAATTCAGTAGTTTGTGTTTTTGAAACATCATCCAAATTAATGGAATCATCTGAATCCCTGATGTTGCCCTCAATGAGGACTGTCTCAGTTAAATCATGAGCTGAGCCCAACTCAGTTCTCTCATGAACCTCTTGTTCTTGGTTCTGAGGATTTCCTACTTCAGGCATTAAGCCTTCATCAGTAGTTGCCACATCTGAGGTCTTAGCTATGTTACTTCTATCCTCAGATCCACCACTGGGTGGTAACTGAGTAGTAGCAGCCTCAGATGCCCCAAGAGTCTCTAAAATTGGGCTTAAAGACTCTGGTCCACCCTCATCTCTTGGGATAGGGCTAGAGATGTCCACATCCATGTCTGATGTTGTGGTTATGTCCCCTGTTTGTTGTGGTTGTAGGGGACTGACATAATCAGATGGGACCTTCTCTTTTAGCCCAGAGAGAAGTTTGGCAATTTCTATTGCCTCTTGTTCAGAAATCTGTGGGGTTGGTTCAGTAGTTTGGGCAATAGGTGAAATTTGTTGTTCAGCAGTTTCAAAAGAAGAGTGTGTTTCTATAGTTTTTATAAGTCTTTTTCTTTTGAATAAAATGGTTATGGGTGCTCTTGGTGGGGTTTGAGATGGATGAGGCTGAGAGGGTGTTTCAGTCTCACCTATTTGAAGAGCAGAATGCTCATGAGCATGTTCAGGCATCTCAACCTCCTGAACAGCTTTTCTTTTGGGTTGGTGGGTTTTTGTCTTTGTTGGCTTGGGCTTTTTGTCTTTTGGTGGTGTGAGTTTGGAAGATTTGGGCTTTAGGGGGACTTGTTGTTGTTCTCCCTGATCATCTTCTGGCCAGGCAGCCGGTTTGTTATGCCTTGAGTATGCTTGTGATGTTAAAGGATTTAAAGTTGAAATTTTTCCCACAAGCACCTCATTACCCAGTTCCCCTATTATGCATTGCATAATGAACCTTGGGTACAACAAAAACTTTTTCTTGGTATTATTGTGATGTAACACCAACTCATTGAAAAATAGTTTTGATGCCCTGAATTTAGTTTCATTCACAATAGAATGAAATATTGGTTGAAAAGTGGAGGGCATCTGGTCATAAGACCCTGTTTTAGGACTCAAACACATAATAATATAATGAAACAAAAGCTTGTACTTTGGTTCAAAATATTTTTTGAAGATAGTAGCATGGGAGAGAGTACCTTGATAACCACACTCAGTCATGGTTAGGTGAATATCAGAATTAGCAACATGGTCAGGGGCAGTTACATCATCCAGACCCAGTCTTGTTGCCAGTGTGGCCGGTGTGATGGTCAGTGGTTTCCCTTTTATTCTTGAGTTGAGGGAAATGACTTCATCATCCGCCGTCACCGTCTCAGCATTTGCCCAGAACTCATTCAGAGTTTCAGTGTGAATTGGTGGGTTTATTGTGAGAGCAGTAAAATATTGGGATTTTACGACAAGATCAATGATCTCATCGTATTGGGACCAGCCTTCTTGTTTTTCAAGAAAGGCTCTTTGATTGTGTCCCTGCTTTAGAACGAGAGCCATGTGGTTTGGGTTTTTGATCGAACAGTTGATTTGCAGGTTTTAGGTTATTGAAAGAGTTTTTGAGAGAGAAGGAGGGATATTTTGAATTTGAAAGGATAAGTGTTGAGAAAAAGTATTTATCAGAAGTTTTAACCGCTTGAATCTTCTTTATTAGAAGTTTTTAAACCGCCTTTGGTTAAAAATCTTTTTATCAGAGGTTTTAAACTGATTAGGTCAAACCTCTGATGATGGGAAAAGTCAGATTTGCCCTTTTTGACTTAAACTGCTGATGAAGGATTACTTCATCAGTAGTTCCCATTTCCCCTTCAGTAGTTTTAACAGCTGATGAGAAATGTTTTTATAAATACTTTTATTCATAACTTCTGAAGGTTATTTTATCAGAAGTTACACACTTTTCAGAAAATTATCCCCATACTGATGTTTTTTGTTCATCAGTAGTTTCTCTCTTTTCAGAAGTTTTGTTTCAGACTTTTGTCTGTTTTGTAAGTGAAAAATGAAAAATTGCAAAATAAGAAAATAAACACTTACAAATTTAGCATCCCAAGCATGGATACTAACTTCTGAAATGTTGATGTGTCAAGGGGTTTTGTGAAGATGTCAGCTATTTGATTAGCTGTTGCTACATGCTTCACTTCAATCTTGCCTTTTTCATAGCAATCTCTTATGAAATGGTACCTAATCTCAATGTGTTTGGTTTTTGAGAATTGTACCGGATTTTGAATGATGCTAATGGCAGATTTGCTGTCTACAAACAAAGGTGTCTTGGTCTCTTTGATTCCATAATCAAGAAGTTGATATTGGAGCCATTGTATCTGTGATGTACAACTTGCAGCTGCAATGTATTCAGCTTCAGCAGTTGAAGTTGCAACAGATGTTTGCTTCTTTGATTGCCATGACACTAGACAGTTACCCAGGAATTGACAACCACCAGATGTTGACTTTCTTGTCATCTTACACCCTGCATAGTCACTATCTGAAAAAGCTGATAACTTGGTATTGCTTGAAGCAGGATACCAAATTCCAAGTGTTGGAGTTCCTTTCAGATATCTGAAAATTCTTTTGACTGCTATAAGGTGTGATTCCCTTGGTGCTGATTGATATCTAGCACAGACACATGTTGAAAAGATAATATCTGGTCTAGAAGCAGTTAAATATAAAAGGGAACCTATCATGCATCTGTACATGGTTTGATCAACCTGTTTTCCTTGATCATCAGGTTCAACTTGTGTGATTGGTGTCATGGGAGTGGAACATGATTTACAGTCTTTTAAAGAAAATTTGTTCAATAATTCTTTAACATATTTTGATTGATGTATAAAAGTTCCATTTGTTTGTTGCTTGATCTGCAGTCCTAGAAAGTACTGCAGTTCTCCCATGGTACTCATCTCAAATTTTGATTGCATGAGTTTCTTAAAATCATCACACAGTTTTGTGTTTGTTGAACCAAAAATGATATCATCAACATAAATTTGAACAAGTAAGACATGATTTCCAACATGTTTAATGAAAAGAGTTTTATCAATGGCACCTCTTGTAAAGTTATTTTTGAGTAAAAAGGTGGAGAGTGTATCATACCAGGCTCTTGGAGCCTGTTTGAGCCCATAAAGAGCTTTGTCTAGTCTGTACACCCACTCAGGATGAGAAGGATCCTCAAACCCAGGTGGCTGACAGACATACACCTCCTCTTTTATTTTTCCATACAAAAATGCACTTTTCACATCCATTTGATAAACTTTAATTTTGTTGGAAATGGCATAGGCCAGAAATAACCTGATGGCCTCAAGCCTTGCAACTGGAGCAAAGGTTTCATCATAGTCAATTCCCTCTTCTTGAGAGTACCCTTGAACTACCAGTCTTGCCTTGTTCTTGATTATCATACCAGCTTCATCTTGTTTGTTCCTGAAAACCCATCTTGTGCCAATTGGTTGCTTGTTTGGAGGTAAGGGACAGATTTCCCAGACCTGTTGCTTGTTGAACTGAAGCAGTTCATCTTGCATAGCTTGCACCCAATTATTGTCTTTGAGGGCTTCCTGGTACTTCTTTGGCTCCAACTGTGAGATAAAGGCTGAAAATAGGCAAAAGTTGGAAAGCTGGTTTTTGGTGAGAACACCTGAAGCTATATCACCCATGACTTGATCAAGTGGATGATCTCTGTGTTCAATCAGTTGTTGTAAACCACTGACAGGTGTAGGTGGCTCTTGTTCTTCAAACAAACTACTGAGGTCTATAATATCTGGTTCAGCAGTTTTAGTTTCTTCAGTAGTTGCAGGTGCTGAAGCAGATGTTTGAGTTTGGCCTTCAGTATTTGTTGGATCAGAAGTTTGTGAAACTTCTGATGGTGTTGAAGTTGACTTAATGACTGTTTGAGGAGTCCATGGTGTAGGATCCTCATCTTCAAACCTTTGATCACCATAATAAGTAGGTTTGGAAGGAGTAACAGTCTTTTCAGGTCCAAAGTGGAAGTTGTCAAGGTCAAAGAGTTCAGCAGGATGTGCTGGAATAAGAGTGTGTTTTGACTCATTGAACTTGACATTCAATGTTTCTTCTACTATCCTGGTGTGAGAATTAAAAACCTTGTAGGCTTTTCTAGTTGAAGAGTAACCAAGAAAGTAACCTGAGTCAACTTTGGCAGCAAACTTTGAAATAGATTCCTTGATGTTCAAGATGAAACATTGACACCCAAAAGCCCTGAAAAAGGAGATAAGGGGCTTCATGCCATGAAGAACTTCATAGGCAGTCTTGGAATGTCTCTTGACCACAAGAACTCTATTCTGAACATAACATGATGTGTTAACTGCTTCTGCCCAAAAGTACAAGGGCAGTCCAGAATCAGCTAACATTGTTCTTGCTCCTTCTATTAATGTTCTGTTCTTCCTTTCTACTACACCATTTTGTTCAGGAGTTCTGGGAACACTGTATTGTCTAATAATCCCTTTAGACAAACAGAATTCCTCCAGAGTTTTGTTCCTGAACTCTGTCCCATTATCACTTCTAATGGTTTTGACAGATAGAGAATATTGTTTCTCTACTTGTAGAATGAAGAACTTGATGATTTCAGCAGCCTCATCCTTGGAGAATAAGAAGAATACCCATGTGAATCTTGAGTAGTCATCAATGATGACTAAGCAGTACTTCTTCTTACCAAGGCTCATAATCTTGACAGGTCCAAATAAGTCCATATGGAGTAGTTGAAGACATGCAGTTGGTTTTGATTCTTCAATAGACTTATAGGAGGACTTATGCTGTTTTCCCTTTAAACAGGATACACAGTGTTCTTGACACTGGTATACTTTCAAAGGTAGACCTCTGACCAAGCCCATTTTTGTGAGTTTATTTATGGTTTTAAAGTTCACATGGCCAAGTCTCCTGTGCCAGAGATCTGTTTCTGAAGTTGATGCCCTTGAGAAGAAACAGGCAGTGTTGTTCAATACTTTGTCTTTCTCAATGCCCACTGCATAGACATTGCCACATCTTTTGGCAATCAGCAAAGTATGATCT
This sequence comes from Ambrosia x helenae, assembly GCA_030844895.1. NCBI lineage: Eukaryota > Viridiplantae > Streptophyta > Magnoliopsida > Asterales > Asteraceae > Ambrosia > Ambrosia x helenae. The sequence goes on along the minus strand of CM061228.1, from coordinate 107,897,880 downwards.
TCAATGATCTTCTCTATCAACTTCTGGCCTTCTGGTGAGATGATCTTGCATGCTGTCTTTGTGAAAAAGGAAGAATATCCTTTATCACACATTTGTGACACACTCAGCAAGTTGTATTCAAGGTTTTCCACCAGATTGACCTTGTCAAACTGTATTTTGCCAGAGGAGACATTGCCATGTCCTAGCACATATCCCTTAGCATTGTTCCCAAAGGATACAGATCCTTCTCTTTGGCTGATAAAGTTGTTTATCAGGTATCTGCATCCAGTCATGTGCGTAGAGCCTCCACTATCAACATACCATATGCTGTTTAAGCCCCTGGAAACTCTCTGCACATAAAAGCAAATTAGTTAGATCTAGGAACCCAAGCCTGTTTGGCTTTGGGTTTGCTCTTGAGAACAGTTACAGTTTGTTCTTGACCAGGTTGAGAAATCCATGTCTTTTTGGCAATGGATTTTTCATTAAGAACCATGGTGGTATCCTTTTCAGGACCACCATCAACCTTGGTCATCAGTAGTTGTACCATGTTCATTAGATTTTGTATCTCAGCAGTTTGTGAAACTGCTGATGATTCAGGTCTAACTACTGACAAAGAATTTTGAGAAAAAGATTTTGGTTGAGATCTTATCTTTTTCTGAGAAAAGGTGTTTTCAGGTTGTTGTTTCTTGGGTTTAAAGATTCTTTCATAATCATTTCTGATTTGATTTCCCACAACCTGTTGTTTAATTTTTTGATTGAACTGAATTCCTTTTCTGTATCTACAAAATTCAGTTTTGTGGTTGAACAGACCACAAATTTCACACTCTTTTGCCTTTTGTTTTTGATCTAAAGGCAAATTTCTGACATTAGTGTAAAGATTTTGCTCATCAGTAGTTTTCAGGATCTCAACTCCTGATGTAGATGAAACTACTGATGGCTTGTTGTCAGATTTTGTTAATACTTCTGAAGTACTTTCTTTAAAAATGCCAGGATTTCTGTTTAGAAAGTTTTCATGGAAAGATGTGCAAAATTCAGTTTTGTGGTTGAACAGACCACAAATTTCACACTCTTTTGCCTTTTGTTTTTGATCTAAAGGCAAATTTCTGACATTAGTGTAAAGATTTTGCTCATCAGTAGTTTTCAGGATCTCAACTCCTGATGTAGATGAAACTACTGATGGCTTGTTGTCAGATTTTGTTAATACTTCTGAAGTACTTTCTTTAAAAATGCCAGGATTTCTGTTTAGAAAGTTTTCATGGAAAGATGTGCAGTCTTTCCCTTCAGAAGTTTCATTTGAAACAATTCTTCTCCCATCTTCAGTAGTTTTGGGAGAGAAATCTGTTGGTGTTTCAACATGATGGTATCCTATGCCAAACTTAACATTTGAAGCACTTTGTTTGTTTAGCAATAATTGATACCCCTTACAAGATTCCACCCATTTTTCACATGTGATCCTGGTGTCAGCAAGCTCTTGTCTGACATCTCCCAGGTCATTTAGCATGATTTTAATTTGTGCTTGGGTTTCAATAGCTGAGTCAGTTAATTTAGAAACTTCTTTTGTTTTAGCACACAGTTTTCTTTCTAAATCACATTTTATCTGTGTGTATTTTCTTTCTAAATCAGTGGCTTTACCTTGTAAGTGCACATTTGTCTCTCTTATGAGAGCAAAAGTTTCTTTGCAAGAATTTGAGCAAAGTTTTGTCAAAGATTCTTTTGATACCTGTGACAATGCAGATTTTGAAGTACAGCCTTCAAATGCCATTAAGGCAAAGTTCTTTCTGCCATTGTCTGGTTCTCCCCAGTTGATGACAAACACCTTGTTGTCTGCATCAGGATTGCACTCTGTGGTGTCAAAAGGGAGATTACTCCAGTCAACATACCCTGAGGTGAAAAGACTTTGTTGAGAGGGTTGTTGAGGCTGTGGAGGATGTTGAGCAGCTGGAAAGGGAGGGATTGATTGTTGGCTCTGCATCTGTTGAGCAGGCACTTGAACATATTGTACTTGTGGCATGTATTGCTGTTGAGGAGCTTGTGCCTGTACAAAATGAGCACTCCCTTGAGTTCCGTTATTCCTATTATAATTGGGGTTATAGTTATTTCCAGATTGTGATTGGTTAAAGCTAGAGCTTCTACACTCTCTAGCAAAGTGTCCCAACTTCTGACACTTGTGACATCTCAATTTAGATTTGTCAAAACCAATTTTTGTATTACTGGTCAATCCTGGAAATTTCCTTCCTGACCTTTTATAAAACTTGTTAGTTTTAATGCTTAGCATGGCCAGTTGATGTAAAATGTCCATTTCTTCTAAGTCATCACTGCTAAAGTTTTTCAAATCATCCATGATAAAACATAGATTATCAGCAGTTTGACTTTGGTCATTATTGTCATAACCTAGGAAAGTTCTTTCTGATGAGATCCCGGTTGTTATGTCAATATTGTCATAAGATCCATAGGAACAAGTTGGTGAATCTTGTCCCAAAAGTGCTGTACTACCTGGTAGGTAGTCATCAGCAGTTTTACCAGATGATTGTAATTTCTTCTTTTGATCAATTTCTCTCTCAAAAGTAAGTAATCTCCCATGGAGTTTTGTAAGAGTGAGGGAGCTAAAATCTGGTGAGGATCTTAAAACAATGGAGTATGTTTCCCATTTGTCTGGTAAAGACCTTAAAAATCTATGTAGCATAGACACTGTTGTATAGGTCTGACCATTTAACTTTAGCTCAGATATTAATGAGGAGAATCTTTCAAATTGTTGAGTTAAAGTTTCCCCATTAATATGAGCAAATGTCTCATATTGTTGAGCTAAAATCTCTCTGGTGTTGGCAATCACCTCTTCAGTTCCTCCAAACTGTTCTTTAAGACAATCCCAGAGTTCTTTGGCACTTTCACAATGTAAAAGGCCAGAGTATATCTCATTTGGGAGAGCCATTGCCAACATAGAGAATGCTTTTGCATCTAGCTCAAGTTTTAGGAAATCATCATCTGTATATTCTTTAGGGTCCTTAGGGACCTTAACATTAGTTTCAAGATTGACATTTACTGGTTTGTGAGGACCATATATCACAGATCTCCAACAACCTGTGTTGGTTTGTGACAAGGTATGTGCCATTCTCTTTTGCCATATGTTGTATTCATTTCTTACAAGCATGGCAGGTTTAGTGGCAGAACCAGTATTATGTGGATCCATTTTAAAGAGTATTGATTTGTCAGATGACTCTTTTAAGTGATGGATGTTGATAAAAAGTGAACTTTTGATCTTTTTATTGAGTATCAATAAGAGCTTTGTGTCTGATTCTCAATTTGTTAGATTGATATGTGATCAGATAAACCAATGCTCTGATACCAATTGTTGGATCAGTTTGCTCTTTTTGCTAGGTAAGAACTTGCTATCTTGACACTTAAGTGTTTAGCAAGTCCTTGTATATCAGATTATAAGCACAGCGGAATGTATAAGTTAAAGCAACACTTTTTATACTAAGGAAGAGTTATTACTCCCCCTTGATGATTGAAACTAATAAATGACAAGTATTTATTATGAATCTAAGCAGTAAATGAGAATTAGATACTTAGACAGATTCACAATAAATACTGAAATGGAATAGAACAGTGAGAGTGTTTGAAGAATTTTTTATTAAAATCAATGTCTAAAATAGAAGGTTGAAGCCTCCTATTTATAGACGTTTACATACATGTATCTTGCCCAAAAAGCAAGTAAAGAAACAACAGAAACAAGTTGCACAAGTTGCAACATTGAAACTAACAAATACAGCTAAAAGTAATAATAAACAATAAACTACTGATGCAAAAGGCGGTGGAAAATATCTGATGCTAAGTGCTGATGAATGACAAACTACTGATGAGTAGTTTGTCTTCAGTACTTCTGAAGTGAACTTGTCTGGTTTGGACTTCAGAACTTCTGATGAAGTTTCTTCTTCAGCACTTCTCTTATCTTCTCTTCAGCAGTTCTTTGTTTTCTTTTCAGTACTTCTATACTTAGCCAAAATGACAGAAGTGAATTAGACTAAGGTTTCCAAAAGTGGTTTCACCAATCCTCTTTGTCCTAACACACATAGCATGAAACATCATCTTAACATGCGTAATCATAACCCTAATGAACAATTACTCAGATTCTATCATCATGCCATCATTATTAATCTGAAACTAACCTAATAACATGTAATCATCCATCTTGAATCATAAAAACCCTAGCTTTTGATTGAAAACCCACATACATCATGCATGCTACTTAGAATCCAATTAACAATGATTATTAACGATTTTCAGAAGACTCATACGTTTTAAAACAGGTCTGGACCGTTAGGGATTTAATAAAAACGTTTATAAAGATTTCATGGATGAAAATCACACCTTAGATTGTGATAGTTTGATGAAATAAGCTTGAAACCTTGTGTTTTGATCCAAAATCACGTTCCAGAGGTTGTGTGTGTGTTGGGGCGGGTTATGGGACGACTAGGGTTGATATTATGAAGTTTAGGAGGTTAAGCATTGTATTTATAGTCGTTTTTAGTCGTCCAACACGTAACACGCGATTGTGCAGCGGTTACATGCGATTAGGGTTGCTAATCGCATGACATTACATGCAATTGGGCCTAATCGCCTGTTATTACATGCGAGTAGCCCCCAATCGCATGTAATGATTCCCTAAATGCATGCCCTATAGGCGATTAGCCTCCCCTAATCGCCTATAGGGGTTGGTTCGATGTATTTTGCGCGTTAAACCCCGTTTTAACATATGTTAACACATTTTCACATACCGACAAGTCACATAATGATTGTAAACACATAACACTTGCAAACAAACATATTCACACTCGTTCACCAATTTCCGGGACTCGAGACTTGTATGTTCCGTATGCCCTGACGATTCTACGAATCGTCACCATTTGTACACTTGGTTAAGGACTGACATCTAATGAACCTTTAGACTAACATCCGATGATCCTCAATACTAAACTGATAGTTCCCGAACCATAACACGACTTAACTAACCCAGTTAAGTACAATATACGCGTGACTCGCTAAGGTAGACTTTCATCTAGACACGTTGTTAACCAGAATTTGCCGGTGTCACAGTTACAGATTGGTATCAGAGCCATGGTTATAGGGAACTAGGTTATTAGATAAAATGGTCTAGACTATAACCGAACTTCAACTTTCATGCATAATATTCCCTAAATTTCAATTTCCCTCTTCTTCCTCCACCTTCATCCCTCTATCTTTCCCTTCTTCTCTCTCTATTCTTCTCATCTTTCATCATGGTGCATAAAGATGGTGTCCTACAAGGAGTGGAAAGTCTACATCATCATGGAACGGGAGCAGTACCTTTCATGAAGACACTCTTAGGCATGACGCCTACTCTTATTTTGCTCCTTCAAAGTTGTTGAGCTTTAATGAGTGTGATGGAAACGTGCAATATGGAAGGGTAGATGCCTGTACACTGGGTTTTCTGGCATAGGCAAGCATAGCGCATAAATCCAATAACGGACCTGTTATGCTTACCTGGGGATTCCTGGAGTGAGTGTCCACTTATAGGCTAAAGCATGTCTTCTTTGATCACCATTGGGTTCAATTCCTTTGAAAAGTCAACGTTCTTGTTGGGCTTTACAGCTAGACAAGGGCAATCCAAGCATTTTAGTTTTTCAATAATACTCTCTCGTTTTGTAACACCCCAACCGATGGCGGAAACATCGGGTTGTCACGTATTGATGATTGTTCAGTAGCTCATGGTAAATAATAAATTTCATTATATGATTTAAATAAATTACATACAATTGTTCTATAAGAATTCGTACATCAAATTGAATAAAAACTATGCACACATCTTCAAGCATTAATTCGAATCTTCAAACAAGTAGAACCTGAAACATGTTAAGTTGAAAATATTTTGGGTCAACACAAGTTGGTGAGAATTACATAGGTTTTGATAATCGAATAAAATTGTTGTGCAATTCATGTGTCATGGCAAGTCTAGTCCATATGTGAAAACATACTAGAAGTAAATCGAGTGCATAATCAACCCTTGTGACTGTTGTATTGTGGTACATCCCATACGCTCATGGTTCACTCGTTTATATTGCAGTAACAAACACCCACGCAACCTTTGTAGGAGGCACGTATCCGGGTGGGATTGTCAGTCCAATAGATCTATCAATGTATACCGTTTGGCTGATGAATGTTTATGCTAGAATTGTGCTTACCCTAGTCATGTTCAAGACATAATGCAACATAGAAATACACATAGACACATTGATGATTGAATTGCATAAATAATGTTGTAACATGTTTCACCCCAAAAATGGTGATAAATAGAAAAGGGGCTATGTAAAACTCACCTTAGCAAAATGTTATGTCTCGTAAAAAAAAATAGAATAATGTGTTGTGAATGTATGCGAGGCGAATCCCAAAGACTCAACAACGTAGCTAGTCCAAATTGAAGAAAACGAAAAAGAAAGAATATCAAGCTTCCAATTCGCCAATTACAAGAGCTTATAATCAAAGCTTCAATTGTAGAAGTAATAGACTATAGAAGAAAGGTATGAGGGAAAGTTTAATCGGATTGAAACAATCGATTTAGAGGTGCAAAGTATAATGGGTCATAGGTGGGTTTTTATACTAGTTTTGGAGTCAATTAGCCATTAAAATTGGTCAACACCATAAAGTAAGGTTTTATGATGAATTGACTATTTGACTAAGACTTTGACTGTTTGACTAAGACTTTGACTAGGACTTTGACTATTTGACTCAAGGCTTTATTTAAAAAAAAAAATTGTTTCTCCGATAAATAAAGACTTAGGCACATTTGTATAATATTAATGATAAAGGTGTAATAAAAAATATATATATATATATAAGGGCTTTTTATGTATTAAAATTTTGGGGAAAATTTTGCGATGTTACACGTTTCATATACAATATTTTGTATTTCATGATTTTCATATTTTGCTTACAAATTCATACTTTCATAATCATCTGTACAGTTATAAACTTACATTTTCTAATCTCATGATTATTCTGCCTTCTAGATGTCTGCTCGCCACATGCTCCGTGATGCCAGCCAACGCACTGTTCGTGCCTCTGGACAACGTCTTAATCGTCGCCTCGCATCTTTAGTCGCTGAGCAAATTGCTGCAGTGATCCCAAACCTTGTCAGTGAGTTAACCCAGAATAGTAACAGAGCCAACACAGGGGTGCGACTCAATTTCGGTGCACTTTCAAACATTCTTAACTCCTGCAACCTCACAAAATTCACTGGTGAGGAGGGTGCTACCGGCCTCCTCCAATGGTTTGAAAGCATGGAGAGCACCTTTGTGAACAGTGAGTGTCCTGATGAACTCCGCGTTCGCTATGCCACAAGTGTCCTTCAAACGGGAGCATTAACTTGGTGGAACGGCGAAAAGCGCAATCGGGGCGCTGATGTTGCTTTATCTTTGTCTTGGGCTGAGGTTAAGGAACTCATGATCGCCAAATTCTGCCCTAGGAACGAAATCAAGAAATTGGAGGATGAGTTTCATGGGCTGAAACAAGACAGTGGTGAGAATCTTGCGTATAATACTCGATATCATGAACTCAGCATATTGGTTCCACACATGGTTACCCCGGTCTCTCGAGCAATCGAGAAATATATCAAGGGATTACCTGACCTGATTCAAGACGTAGTCACTGGAAGCAAACCCACTACGGTGGAAGAAGCCATCCAGCTTGCAGCCTCTTTGACTGACAAGCACGTGAAAAAGGGAAATTTGGTTAGGAAAGGTACTAAGAAACCAGCTGAGAAGACCACCACCCCTACTGTTGAATCATCAAAAGCCGTTTAAGCAAATCCCAGTTCTAACTCCAAGAAGCGGAAATTCGAAAGTAAAAACTATGCTATGGTGGCCCCAGTGAACCAGGTTCCAATGGTCCAGACCCCTCCTGCCAAGAAGGTTTATGGGGGAAACTTGCCCAAATGTGCTACTTGTCAATACCATCATCCTTCAAACTATCCTTGTCGCCACTGTACCACCTGTGGTAGGTTTGGTCATGTAGCAACCACGTGTCATTCGGTGTTTAGACCTCAACCGGTTAACCCTCAACCAGGCAACCCTCAGCCAGTGAATCCTCAACCAGCTCGCCAAAACCCACAACCCATAGCATATGCTCGAGCTTGCTTCAATTGTGGCGATCCAAACCATCTCAGAAATCAATGTCCAGACCTTGTCCCAGCAAACCATGCAACAAATCAAGTGGCACGTGGTAGGGCGTTCAATATCATCACCCAAGAAGATGCTGGTCTTGAAGATGCAAATCTCATTGATCAAGCTTTGGATTAAAAACTTTCTTAACTAACGGATTCAATATCCACGTCTTCCACCCTTTTGCTTCCGTTTTTCCTAGCATTTTGAGTCATGTCTTAGTTTTGGAATAATTTCAAGTTATCATGTTTGGATATTTTTTTGGGAAATTAAATTTTTTTTTCCACCTTTAGTATGCAATGTTTGTATTAATTGCTTTATTTGTAAAAGATGATTACACCTAAGGTTGGAAATTGATGATCTAAGAAACATGATATATCAGGAGAACTCGTTAGACATGACCATTATCAAACTGACAAATCTATGTCGCATAACACAAATACTACAAGATACAAACTAAAAGTTAAATTAGTTAATATATTTTAGTGTGTGCAGACTACATGATCTATGCTATGTAGTTCTATATTATCATATTGCACTATATGTATACTATTTTCATGTTTTTACTTATGTAAAAATTATATAGCAATTTATACCATATTTGCTCAAAATTTCAAATTACATTCTCTATTTGTATTACGATCACAAGCTTATTTACACACAACACAATCTTAGCTTGAACAATAGTCATTTTTCATTTGCTAATCCTTGACTACAGACACCTCATTTTCATAGCTCGCATACTCCAAATTAGTTATATTGTTTTGAATTAGAGTTATAGAAGGACATAACACCCTAATGTAAGGTAAATTGATTATTCCGGTTTGGAACGTAATCATGAATTTACAGGTACGTTAAGGTAGTGTGAAATTCTATTGGGGTTTATTTGGTAGGCGTCCAGTACGTTTTCAAGGTATCAAAGGTGTGGTGGGTTAGCTGCGGTACACCCTATATATAAACACTAATGATGCATTAAAAGTGGAACTCGAAGTTAGACCAGGAACTAACCCCAATCCTCTTGGTAGTTCAAAACGTCGATTCATAGTCTAACTTATTCCTTCCAACCACCCTTCAAGGCCTAGTACTTTGGGTCTTGACCACTGGTAATAATCCTTAGATATATATTTAATCCAATTATATCTAACATTCGAGTCCATTCAAGTCAGGTTATCACGCTACCCAAAGCTCTCTTTCTCATTAAACTTGACCATACTCACTATAACATTTAATCGAGTACCCAGAACCCTGTTTATACGTCTACTTGAAGGAATTTCGGGACGAAATTTCTAAAAGTAGGGGATGCTGTGACATTCGTCACCTTTCACTATCATCAGCGTACAACTTTAGTCCTTATCGTTTCTTGTTTTACATTTACATTTATAATCCTTGTATTTCGAAGTTTCAATTCAATAATAAAAGTTGCGAACTTGTTTCTTGCGATTATTAACTATCTACTCGAATAGTTATCGTAACTGAGAAATTCTTTTCTTTTTAATAATAATAATAATAATAATAATAATAATAATAATAAAAATGTTAGTAATTAATCCTATTAAGATATTATGCAATTAGTTTATCAAACCTACAAACATATAAACTAAACAAACCACCACAAACCTTGATCTAATTTTCGGAGCCCAGATCCAAAGCCCAGCCCACCAGCAGACCCGGCCCAAACCTCTTTGTCCCTACCTTCGTTTCTGAAAAAAAAGAGGTTTGCAGCTGCACGGACTCGAACTCAGGCCAGTTTCCAAACAAGACGACATCATCACCAACTAAACCACCAAGACTTTTGTGATAATGATCCCACGATTTTTAAACATAACAAACTCAAACCTGTCAGTTGACCAAACACGAGTCAAACACCCAATCAATTATACCAAATCAAGATCAATTACGCGTGATTATTTATGGAATGAGCTTGACCGACTTATATACCACGCCAATCCTCATAAAAACCGTCCTAATTTAAGCCTAATACGCGTTTTATTAAAAGAACGGGTCAAACATTCCAAATCTTCAATACGTGGTGATTAGTATAAATTGATCGTGCCATTACAAGCACAAAGCACCAATAAACAAACCCCCATACTCGAAATACCCTTAAACTTCTTCAAATCTAAGATTTTTGCTTCGTGTTGACTTTTCTGTTGACCGTACCGTTGTGCTCGTTCAATCGCTGTAAGTTTCAATTGATCATATGGTTTTGTTAGTCGTCATCACACGAACAAAAGCCTCATCATTATAGAGACAATCAATTTCTGTTTTGATTAATTGTGATAGCTAGGGTTCGTGTTCTTGATTTGGGGATAACGTGTCACTGCAATCATCATTTAGATTTAAAACAGAATGAGTTTTATCACCACTGATCTATAGATCAGTTGGTATCAGCCTCGTATGTTAAGGCGTGGGAACCGGACTGAACACGAGTTCGAGCCCCGTCTTCCACTTTTATTTTTCTAAAACAATTTTGAAACTAACCAAGAAGCCTTTATAATTAATTGAAATCAAATATAATCGTTCTCAAGGTCTAGACCAGATGGTCTAGGCTTGTGATTTAAAGCCCCTGACTAGCCAAGGACTCCGGTTCGAGTCCCGGCACATTCAAACAATTTTTTTTGTTCCTTTTATAGTTATATTTCTTTATATTCTTTTAAAAATAGTTTTTAAAATACTAAAAGTGTCTTAAAAATTCTACAAAATTTATTTTAGGTAAATCTCATGACAAAGTTTACCATACAAATTTTATATTTCCAAAAATAATTTATTTAATATATATTATAAATATTGTAAGTTTATTCATTTATAATTTTAAAATTCTATAAAAATATCTAAACGTTCTTATAAATTTCCATAAAAATTATTTTAAACTTGTAGATCAATAAGCATTTCAAAAATAAATTTTATTTCAGAAAAATCGTTTGCTTCATATTTTTAATTAATTTTTAATATTTTTATCCCAAAATTTTACATAAATTATTTTTGTTCATTTAGAACAGAAATATAAATTTTAATTTGAAATTTCTTTAATTTTAATATTTTTAGATATTAAAATTATATCTTTGACAAATAGAAATAAATATACTAAATATTCAATTTTTGAGAAAATAATTTTATAAAAATTATTTTCATACTTAAAACCTTATAACATGATCATCCTTAATCAAAAAATTACAAAAATCTTTTATTTAATTATTTACCAAATTTCTTTATTTATTAACAATTTACCTAATTAATAAAACAATTACTTATCCCCAAATTAGGAACCCTAGAACTACTTGTATCCTAGATAGCTTAGACTCTAAGTTCATTCCCTTACAAATTATCTAATTCTTTAGGTTAATCCTTTGGGATAATCCTAATTCATATCACGTTGTTCAGTAGAGTTTCAAGTTATTACGCGAACTGTGAATATTCCTATCCCCTTTTTGTCCTTATTTATTTTTGGGGTGTTACATGTACACTTATACAAATTACATATACAAGTTTACATTTTTAAAATACAATTCTAGTACTATGTGCATTTGCTTACAAACTTGCTTTATGCTTAGACACTACATGTATAATACATTTGTACTTAGTGAAATCATTAACATTGTACAAGCCGACCTTAACATTGGATAGCGCTATTGGATTGAAAACCCGCCTAGGTTGATTCTCCCCCTTTTTCATCGGAGAATCCATGGTCATTGTTAAGTTATTATCCATTTATTGGATAAGTACACCGCCGTTCATTTAGTACATTATACAGTCACAGGATTGATTTCGCTCATTTGTATGATACATAGTTTACATAATTGCATAGTAGCTTTGCACTTGAATTGTATAACATTTTCCAACTTACTATATGTATTAAGTTTAGGAATGCTCACCAACATTTCATATGTTGACAAAACTTATTTTGTACATGTTTTAGGTGCAGTTTAATCTTAGTACTATAGCATTGGACTTTAGTGCTTGCTTTTAATAAGTTAATTCAAATTTCATGTTTCGTTCAGACTTTTGTATTTTCTTTTTATTTCATTTATGTAAGACAATTTAAATTATTCAATAATATATTTACATTTTAGTACCATGTGCTTTTGAACAATCGTCACTACGTGACACCTCGATGATTCCGCCATCGGTTGGAGTGTTACAATTATACCTACAATTTATTGTTTTTTACAATCACAATTCACAATCCATTAACGGTTACATAAATTATCCATTCCAGTTTGTACCGTGGAAGCTGATTGGTTAAAACATTATTTTGTGTCTTTGGTTCATTTTTCTCGCACCGGCAAAGATGATATTATGATTTTTAACCATGGTCTCTCTTATGCTTAATGCCGAAAAGTGAGTAGGTTAAGTCGTTTACTTCTTGTTTTTTTTTTTTTGGACAAATTCAAATTTAGCAAACATATTTGGTTTGAAAGCAAACTATCGAACATTTTTTTTATCTAAGGGTCTCAAATTTAAAATTCGTTTTAGTCCCCCAAAATGGTTGAGTCGGCCATGGTTAATCACGTTACACATCAACTTTTTAAAAATTTAAAAATATTAGCAATACTATACTCAAATTAAAGAGAAATTCTTGTTTTTATGATGTATTTTTTTTTTAAAAAAGAGTATTAACGTATGAAAAAATTATGTCCGTTTAAAAGTCGTGGGATAGTAGCCATAAAACCAAGGAAAAAATATGACTATTATTTAAACAAGCAAAAGTTGATTATAGTTGAAGAATTAAAGTGAAATTAAGATGAGGTATTAAAATATAAAAGTGTTTGAATGAATATTTTACCCCCATTTTAGGGTTATACATTATGGTTAATAAAAAAAATTCTTAACTTTTGGGTATCTTAAAATACCCATCTCTTGTGCATTATATATAGTATAGATTATTTTTAGTATTTTTTTTTTAATTTTATGTAATGTTATTGTTCTATTTAATATAAATGTTTTTTAAAAGAAAAAAAAATAAAAGAAAAGGAAAAACGCCCTCCTCCACACCCCACCACCCCGTGATTTTTTGGGAGTTGGAGAAGAAATCCTCATATGTTGACGTGATAGGCATATATCGGTCCACACCATCTTCACCCCATGACCACAGTGTGTGTAAGGGGCCGTTTGGTTGATTAAGTGCTGAATCATTAAGATGGTCTGAATAGTTAAGAGGTTCTGAATGGTTAAGAGCTGAATCATTCAGCATCCCTTATTAGCTTAATGGTTTAGCACTTAATCATTCCATTCAAATGCTAAAACAAACAGTCTAAATGCTGAATGATTCAGACCTGAATGGTTAAGAGGTTGATTAAGAGGCTATCAAACAGCCCCTAAATAGGGCTGCAAACGAACCGAACGAACACAAACAAGGCCTTGTTCTTGTTCGCTTGTTAAGAAATATATATGTTCACGAACAGTTCATGAACACTTACCGAACGTGATTTTTTGTTCTTGTTCATTTGTTAACTAAGAAAACGTTCGTGTTCGTGTTCGTTTGTTAATTTTGTTCATGAACACACACGAACACAAACGAACATTCATGAACATTAACGAACACAAGTAAGTGTTCATGAACGGGAAGAAACACAAGCAAACATATATGAACTTTCGAATAACATCGAATTCACATATATTAAGACATTAAGTAGATCCAAACATACTTAGTATTTAGCATAGTAAACATAATAAAGTATGTCTAAAAAAGTTAAGTTCACATCTTATACTTGAAGTCTTCGAACGATCATAAACGAACGAACATAAACGAACACGTTACTGAACGTTCACGAACATAAACGAACAAACACAGCCTATGTTTGTGTTTGTTCGTTTAACTAAACGAACGGATTTTTTTGTTCGTGTTCGTTCATTTACTAAACGAACTTCCCGCCGAACGGTTCATGAACTGTTTACTGAAAGTTCAGTTCGTTTGCAACTCTATATATAAACATGTGTTATGGTCACATAAAATTTGGTTGGGTGAATAAACTTTTCTTTTATTTTTTTTAATACATTTTATTAACTATTTTTACGACAATCAATATTTCTAAACAATTACTTATCATTTGAAATATTGATTCAAACACGTCGCAAAACCACTTACAAGATTATAGATATTTTTACAACTGTTATAAATATATTACATTAATTAGCTTATTCTCTAAGTTTTGTACTCCTATATATACCCTCATTGTACCTCATTGTAAACACACCTATCAAAGAATAAAACATCTCTTTCTCTCCCTATTATCTTTTCTCATATTCTTGCTATTACGCTAGTTTTACAATACGTTATCAGCACGAAAGTTCTAACACCAACACCCTAACCCCCCTTCCTTGGTTATATGTGAACAAAGGGCTTAGTTGATTGCTTTTCATCAAAGTGTGTTTAACTAAACCATCCTACAAGTAAGTGTTATCTGAGATTTAATGTTTTTAATCATGTGTTACTTAATGGTAAAGTTTTTGGATGATTTATTATTTTTATTGTTATAATCGAAAAGCCACATTATATATCGGTCTTTTTAAAACGAATTTTGAATTTTCCAATATCATGAATAAATCTTTTTGGATCTTCTTAAAAAAAAAACTGAAATCAATGATGTTTTATTAAATCATAATAAATAAATTAGTGTTATATATCTTACAGATATAGTCATAAAAGATAATATAACATACCAATGAATAAGAGTAATCTATTTATGTCATCATTGTTTTATCGTCATGAATGGGAACCGATTTGCATTTGGTTAGTAATTAATTTTGTTTTAATGTATTTCTTTAATTTAACAAACTCGAATATGGAATGTGGACAAATGGTGCCAACATGATCTTTTTATTAAAATTAAATATTTAATCTTGTATGTGGATTTTGATATTAATGATGGGTAAATTACTTTATTGTAATTTATAATGCGTAATTAAATAACCGGTAGAAGTCTTGTGTGAATTGGTATACATTGTTTGAGATTTTGGATTTGGTGCTTCCACAACGTCATTGAATTTGTTATTGAATTTGTTGAATATTCTGCGATCAAAACTCACAGATTTTGAAGCCTGTTGTTCAACAACAATATTAATTTGTTTGTTTTGGTAGTTATTTTAATATCACTATTTTGTATACATTACCAAACTTATTTTATACGCTTTGTTTTTACGTTACGTGTCACACCCTCAAATTCCACGTGCGGGGTTTTACCGCGAGGCGCGTGACACACCAGGATCTCAGTCAACGATCACAATAAACATACAACAAACATGCATTCAAGATTATATTTAAAACCAAAATATAATGCTTTGAGCTGTAAACCAGCAGCGGAAGCATTCTTGTTTACAACCAAAAGACATATCATTGTTTACAAAGACATTGTTTAATATGCTCAAAATAATAGACGCCGTGCATGACTCTGTGCGCCTAGTCCGATAACCGCTACCTCAGCGACCTGAGAAAACATGCCAAAAATGTCAACATATAATGCTGGTGAGTTCACAGGTTTTCTTTTATAAAGCGTTTTCTGTAAGTTGTAAAGATCATATCCGTTACTACCAGGTTATAAGAACGTTAGCTAGACGTTAAGTGTTTGTTTACTACTGCGGTTGGGAATCCATTACTATACGTTTATAAGTTGTTGAGACTTGCCCAGCAGTTTTGGCTATAACCGATGCCTCGGCGAGCCAGTAATAAGAGACAATATGCACCCGCCCGGCCCAGCCGTCGAGTGGGGTTTGTGAGGCCCAATAGATCTATCCACATTTCCCCCGTTGTGCATCCCCGCACATTCATGGTTTCCCCCCTGGGACTTTCCGTAAAAGCCGCATAGTATATGTAAAGTAACCATAGTATAACATGACCTTTAATAAGTAAGTAAGTAGCATGTTTCTCCCCCGTAAGTAAAACGGTAAAAGTGGGGCTGTGAAACTCACCTTGGTTTGCGTTACTTGAAATAGTTAGTAATTATGTTATGATAGCCCCAGATAGCGGCGACCTATCATAAGATGCGTATAAGTATTGGACTAATAACCCGCAGGCTAACTAGTCCCCGAATGTCCAGACCGTGACCATAAACGTTTGAAAACACCTTTAACTGTTAAACCGACCGTGCCAGACAAGACCCGACATCCCATTGGTGACCCGACATCCCACGTGTTAGATAAATGCAAGACATCATGCAACATATGCAATTAAACACTTAGCACGCGCAATAATTCACCTAGTCTAGCATAACATCCGTTTAACGCATAATCAGGTCCGAATACGTCTTACTAAGTCATTGGGTGTATCCCGGGGTTCCTATCATGTTCCTAGGTGTCAAATCGTGTTCCGGGGTGTCAAAACGCGTTCACGACAGCAGTACATGCGATTAGGAAGGTTACACGCGAGTAGGCATCAGCCTACAGGCGATTAGAGGCCTAATCGCCTGATGTACCAGGCGAGTAGGGCCCAATCGCCTATAAGTCTGCATAATCGCCCCCAGCTCAGGCGATTAGGATTCCTAATCGCCTGCAGCTGCTGTGTAACGTATTTTCGCGCGTTTAACCCTCCAAATCAGATCCGAAACACGCAACAACACCCAATATCAAACCTAAATCATTTACCAACCCATTTCAAGCAAAAACCCCCGACATATCACTGATCTAGCATGTTCTATGCAATTATTTCCTAAAATGGCAAAGTACTAGGTTTCTTCTACCAACCTTATCTTTCCTTAAATGGAAACAATCAGATTTCAAACTTTACAAACATGTAAATCATCAAACCTCTGATCTAACATCTTCCTAGCATGAATCCTAACAACATTGCATCAACAATCATACCATAATCATCCTAAATCCTCAAGAACATACAAATGGGTCAAAATATGCATTTTCTTCAAAACACCACAATAATGGCTAAAATTCTTAGACAACCTTCCTACTAATCTCTACATAGCAGAAGTACATCCATATCTTGAAAACATTCATGTTAAAATCACCAATAAGACCAACATATGCATGTAAACTTCACATATAACAAGCATTAAGGTGTAAACTTGGTTTAAGACTCTTTTGAAAGGTTTTTAAAGACACATTTGGTAAAACAAGGTCTGGAACTTTGGGGGAACTCAAAATAACAACTTTACAAAGGTTAGGGATGAAGAACACACCTTGGGTTTTGCTAAAGAAAGGTGTGTAAGCTTGGGGATGGTGATTTTTGTAGCAAAATGAGTTCCAGAGGTGTTTTAAGGTGTGTGGGCGACCTGGGAGCAGCTAGGGTTGTTCTAGAGGTGTTTGGGGAGTTAAGGGTTCTATTTATAGGTGTTTTGACCCGGGCCCTGCTGTATACGCGATTAGGAGCCCAGATCAGGCGATTAGGGGCCTAATCGCCTCTTTGTTCACGCGATTAGCCACCTACTCGCGAGTAGGGGCCCTAATCGCCACTGTTCACGCGATTAGCCACCTACTCGCCCCCACTCCCCTTGTAATCGCTTGATGTTCACGCAATTAGGAGTCCCCCAGGCTCCTAATCGCCTATAAGGTGCTGGAATGGGTTTTTGGCGCGTTAAACACTATTTTAACATATTTAAACACGTATTCACATACCGATAAGTCACATAATGATTTCAAACATATAATGCATGATAACTAACACGTTTACATCCGTTCACCAATTCCCGGGACTCGAGACTCGTGTGTGCGTTAGACCCGGCGATTCCACGGATCGCCGATCCTTGTACCCATAGTTATGGACCGACTCCCGATGACCCGCGGATCATCATAACGACTCCCGATGATTCCCAGAATCATCATACCGACTCAACTGACCCCGTTAAGGACGTAATATGCATGACTCGCTAAGGTAGACTTACTAGTTTAGTCAACGTTACTAACCTGAGTTTGCCGGGTGTCACATCATCCCCCTGTTGAAAGAATTTTCGTCCCGAAAATTGCCCAAGGCCAAAAAGGAAGAGACGAAAGAGAAGAAAAATTTTCCGGTTTCCACATCATCCCCCTGTTGAAAGGAATCTCGACCCGAGATTCATTCAGCTTCAGCAGAGACATGTCTTGATTCGAACGCGCGCTTAGGAAATAAATGGGGATACTTAGCCTTCATTTGATCTTCCCGTTCCCACGTGAACTCCGGTCCACGATTAGAGTTCCAACGGACTTTAACAATGCGGATTTTACTCCGGCGAAGGCTACGGATTTTATAGTCAAGAATTTCAACCGGTTCCTCCACGATACGCAGACGATCATCCACCTTGATCTCTTCGAGAGGAACAACCAAAGATTCATCCGCCAAACACTTCTTCAGATTAGAAACATGAAAGACATTATGAACATTACTGAGCTCAGCCGGCAGATCAAGCCTGTATGCTACCGGTCCAATCCGTTCCAGGATTGCGAACGGTCCCACATACCGAGGATTCAATTTGCCCCGCTTCCCAAAACGTATAACGCCCTTCCACGGAGATACCTTCAACAAAACCCTGTCGCCAACCTCAAATTCCAAAGGCTTGCGACGACGATCGGCATAGCTCTTTTGACGATCCCGAGCTGCTGCCATGCGGTTACGGATTTGTACGATCTTTTCGGAAGTCTCGTACACAAGTTCCGGGCCGGTGAGTTGACTCTCACCCACCTCGGCCCAACAAAGAGGAGACCGGCATTTCCGCCCGTAAAGAGCCTCGAACGGAGCTGCCTTGATGCTAGAATGGTAACTGTTGTTGTAGGAGAATTCCACCAACGGTAAATGACTCTCCCACCCCTTGCCAAAATCGATCACACATGCCCGAAGCATGTCTTCTAGCGTTTGGATTGTCCGCTCACTTTGACCGTCAGTTTGCGGATGATACGCTGTGCTCATGTCTAACTGAGTACCCAGAGCCTTATGCAAAGACTTCCAGAAGTTAGAGGCGAACCGAGGATCACGATCAGAAATAATAGAGACAGGCACCCCGTGCCGAGAGACCACTTCCTTGAGATATAACCGTGCCAAACGTTCGAGACCATCGGTCTCTTTGATAGCGAGGAAGTGCGCAGACTTTGTCAACCTATCGACAATTACCCAGATCATGTCGCAACCACTGGGCGATTTCGGGAGTTTGGTCACAAAGTCCATCGTAATCCGCTCCCACTTCCACTCGGGGATTTCAGGCTGTTGTAGAAGGCCGGATGGCTTTTGATATTCGACCTTGACCTTGGCACAGGTCAAGCACTTACTCACGTACGAAGCCACGTCCGCCTTCATGTTCGGCCACCAATAAAGTATCTTTAGGTCTTGATACATCTTATCGGAGCCAGGGTGAATAGAGTACCGGGACTTGTGAGCTTCATCAAGAACGAGCTCCCGCAAGCCCCCAAATAAAGGAACCCAAATACGTTCAGCGTAATAGTGTAACCCATCGGATCTGAGTTCAAGGTGGCTATCAGCACCATGCATGGTTTCAGCCTTAAGGTTTTCCTCCTTCAAAGCTTCTTGCTGCGCTGAACGGATTCGATCAGGTAAGCCGGAATGGATAGTGAGCTGAAGAGCTCGAACACGACGAGGTTTAGCCGTTTCCTTCCTGCTCAAGGCGTCTGCGACCACATTCGCTTTGCCAGGATGGTATTTGATAGCGCACTCGTAATCATTAAGAAGCTCGACCCAACGACGCTGTCTTATATTCAACACCTTCTGATCAAAGATATGCTGGAGGCTCTTGTGATCGGTGTAAATAGTGCATTTGGTACCGTACAAGTAATGCCTCCAAATCTTTAAAGCAAAGACCACCGCACCCAATTCCAGATCATGGGTGGGATAGTTTTTCTCATGAACCTTAAGCTGACGAGAAGCATAGGCGATGACCTTCTCGCGCTGCATCAGTACACAACCAAGACCCCGGATAGAAGCGTCACAATAAACCACAAAATCGTCCGTACCTTCAGGCAAGGACAAGATAGGAGCAGAACAGAGTTTAGCCTTTAACAACTGGAAGGCCGACTCCTGCGAATCACCCCAGTCGAACTTTCTGTCCTTCTGGGTAAGCGAGGTGAGGGGTTGAGCGATCTTCGAAAATCCCTCGATAAAACGACGGTAATAACCTGCATGGCCTAGGAATTGCCGCACCTCAGATGGCGTCTTTGGTGCTTCCCAGTCCTTTATGGCTTCAATCTTCGCTGGGTCAACGTGAATTCCTTTCTCATTAACAACATGACCAAGGAATTGGACTTCACGCAACCAGAAGCTACACTTAGAAAACTTGGCGTACAACTGTTCCCGCCTTAGAAGTTCCAAAACAAGACGCAAGTGTTCCTGGTGGTCCACCTCGTCCTTGGAATAGACTAGAATATCATCGATGAAGACAATCACGAACTTATCAAGATAAGGCTTACAAACACGGTTCATCAGATCCATAAAGATGGCAGGTGCATTGGTGAGACCAAAAGGCATGACCAAGAATTCGAAATGGCCATAGCGAGTTCGAAAGGCGGTCTTCGGAATGTCAGCTTCTTGAACCCTCAACTGATGGTACCCCGACCTCAAATCAATCTTCGAATAGAAACTAGAACCCTGAAGCTGGTCAAATAAGTCATCGATGCGAGGAAGAGGATAACGATTCTTGATGGTAACCTTATTCAACTCCCGGTAGTCGATACACATCCGTAGGCTTCCGTCCTTCTTCTTGACAAACAAAATAGGGGCTCCCCACGGGGACGAACTAGGTCGAATGAAACCCTTCTCTAACAGCTCCTGCAACTGGTTCGATAACTCCTGCATCTCGGGAGGTGCAAGACGATAAGGGGCACGAGCAATAGGGGCCGCACCCGGAGCAAGTTCAATACCAAATTCGACCTGGCGATATGGAGGAAGACCAGGTAAGTCTTCGGGAAATACATCGGGAAAGTCACGGACGACAGGAATATCTTCAATCTTCTTCTCTTCTTCAGACGAAACCGAAACAAGTGCCAGAATGGCAGAATACCCCTTCTGAAGATACTTATAAGCTTTCATGCACGAAATGATACTCAATGGGACCCCGCTCTTCTCACCGTGCACCAACAGAATTTCTCCATCAGGGAGAGGAAGTCGAATGACTTTATCAAAACAAACGATCTCGGCATGATACAGGACAACCAATCCATACCCACGACAACATCGAAACTACCCAAGGACACCGGCATAAGATCAATAGGGAAGGAATAACCCGACAACTCAAGGTGACATTCCCTAAGGACGTGTGTCGCCTCAACTTTCTTACCATCAGCCAATTCTATCAAGTACTTAGCCTCTAAAGGTGTAGGTACCCTATCAAGCAATTGACTAAACCCAAGAGATATAAAACTCTTATCGGCACCAGAATCGAACAAAACCGTAGCATAGCGATTATCGAGAAGAAACGTACCAGTAACAGTGTCAGGATCTTGTCGAGCACCGCTCGAACCAATCACGAAGGCGCGAGCATTCCTGCCTCCGCCCCCATTGTTTCCATTACCCGACCCGTTCTTCCCAGCTTCGCCCTGCTTCAACTTGGGGCATTCACGCTTGTAGTGACCAAGTTCACCACAATTGTAGCACCCCTGTTTACCCTGATTTTCCCTGGGAAGCAGCAACAGGAGGGGCCGGAGTAGATGTAGCAGGAGGGTTCCGGTTACCCTGAAGATTAACCCTGCAGTCATGGGCCACATGTCCGGCCTTGTTGCACCGGCGGCAATGGTTCTTGTCGCAACGACCAGTATGATGAAACCAGCATCGTTCACACTTTGGCAACCTTCCCTGATAACCCCCTATTTTCTGTTCAGACGACGATCCCCCAGTATCAGACTTCTTCACCTGCTGAGGCTGAGCCGAGTTCGAACCTTTCCCCACAGCTTCCCATTTCCGCTTGTTACTATCAGGAGCCTTCACAGCAGCGCCTCGAGGAGGCAAGACCCCTTCAGCCACTTTCATGTTGGTCAGCCTGTGGGCCGACCGAACCACCTCAGAATAAACAGTGAGGTTACCCGCAGCAACTAGCCCGTCAATCTCCGGTACTAACCCAGCAACATAATGCTCAATCCTTCGGTATTCGGGTGCGTGCAGATCGGGGCACAACACCGCCAATTCATTCTGCCGAGCAGTATAAGTTTCGATCTCAGAACCCACCATCTTATGATTCCAGACTTCATGCTCGAGCTTCTGGATCTCATCCCTCGGGCAATACTCATTTTTCAGCAACTGAATGAATTCTGCCCAGGGCATAGCGTGGGCTTCCCCAATGCCCATAGTCTGGGTGGTGGAGTTCCACCAAGTCAAGGCCTGACCCTCCAGGGTCGCAGAAGCATACTTCACCCGGTCGCCTTCCGGGCAGCTGCACATCGAGAAAACAGATTCGATTTTCTCCAACCATCGGAGCAGTCCCACTGCCCCTTCAGTGCCGCTAAAGTTGTGGGGCTTACAGTCCATAAACTTTTTATAGGAACACTGGGATGGAGGAGGATTGACAGCACCACCTGGAACAGACACACAGGTGAGTATCAAGAAAAGGTAAAGTACCCCAGAACGAGGTAGAATAGATGAGAATCGACGTACCACCCATAGCATTATGAGCGGCTTGGAATGCAGCCAGAGCAATATTCACGTGCTGCTGCATTAAGTTATCCAATTCGGCTTGGGTCATATTTATGTTCCCGCGGCCACCGCCGCCACCACGGCCGCCAGCACGACCGCCAGCACGGCCGCCTCTGCGACCTCCACGAGCTCCTGACATCTTCTGTCACAAAATGAAACAAAAGATTTAGGCTTGCCCGTGGTATGACCCATTAGGAATTCCAAGAAATTAGACGGAGCCCAGCTCGGGTCCATCCGTTCAAGCCCAAAGTCCGCCAGGGATCCCATGCGTCACAGTTTATGATCTCGTGTGCACCCGACATGATAAACTGTTCCACATGGTCCTCCAGGCGCGCTTTAAGTTTGAAGTTCAAGTCACCGAACACTAGCGCCCAATCATGGTATTATCATAAGTATAAGTACAAGATAGTATGCATAAGAACGGGCGTGTTCATTAGGGCATAGAAGGGAGATGTCCAAATCTCTGGACAGATCTCAAGAGTACGCCGAAGCTACCCCAATATACACCGCCGTCAAGAAAGTTCAATAGTATATCGTTCGCCATCGGATCATAGTAAGGATGAGTCAAGAAATAGAATGATAAAGAGTAAATAGACGATGTAGCGTAGTAGACGATGACACCGACACCCCGACAAGTCATATTGTTACCCACTTGCTAAGACTCGACTAATTGTGACCGTCTAGTGTGTGCGACTCAGTTATAGACTAGACTCTACATGCAGTCTTAGTTCACTATAACCGTTGGCTCTGATACCAATCTGTCACACCCTCAAATTCCACGTGCGGGGTTTTACCGCGAGGCGCGTGACACACCAGGATCTCAGTCAACGATCACAATAAACATACAACAAACATGCATTCAAGATTATATTTAAAACCAAAATATAATGCTTTGAGCTGTAAACCAGCAGCGGAAGCATTCTTGTTTACAACCAAAAGACATATCATTGTTTACAAAGACATTGTTTAATATGCTCAAAATAATAGACGCCGTGCATGACTCTGTGCGCCTAGTCCGATAACCGCTACCTCAGCGACCTGAGAAAACATGCCAAAAATGTCAACATATAATGCTGGTGAGTTCACAGGTTTTCTTTTATAAAGCGTTTTCTGTAAGTTGTAAAGATCATATCCGTTACTACCAGGTTATAAGAACGTTAGCTAGACGTTAAGTGTTGGGTCTGCTGACCTGGAGAAGAACAGATGATTGGAAAGCCAAAATATGCTATCTATTTGATCCTTGAATAAACAGTCTTTACAACTTACTTCTCCCAAAAGACTGCTGACCCTAACTACTGTTCTATCCAAACAACTGCTCAACAACTGCTGATACAAAGAACTGCTAAGGAAACAACTGATGAAGAACAACTGCTGACCAAAGGTCTGAAGAAGAGCAACAGCAGATACAAGTACTGAAGACCAAAGCACTGCTGGAAGCAACAGCACTTAGGCTTCAGCAGTGGATGCAAGATCGTCAGAGTTTATCTTTAACAGCTGTTTACTATCAGTGCTTTCAATGTAACAGTAGTTTGTATAGCAGATGTTTAAGTTTGTTATTCTGTTAGAGGTCACTGTCTTAGGTGACGTCAGCCTAGGTCATCAGTGGTTTGAGTCAGTCTATAAATAGAACAGTGCATGTACTGTTCTATTGCATCACACACAAAACATTCTCTCTGACAAACAACTGTGTGATCAGGCTGAGGGGGAGTAACTTGTACGATTGTAATCTTTGATATATTAATGAAAGCATTCGATCGAAAAACATTTACTCTCTTGTTTTGATTTACAGTTTATTATTCCGCTGCACTTTCATTCTACTTTCATTCCATTATTGTCATCATTTAGTTAAACAATCAAAACAAACAAACTCAGATCCTAACAATTGGTATCAGAGCTTGGTCAATTAAATTCGATCTAACAAATCAATTTAATAATCAGCTCACAATTATTGATATCGTTTGTCAGTTTGATTGAAAACAGAGTAATAGTTTAATTTCGTTTCAACCGTTGTTAAACAGACTTTGTTCTTTTGAAAAATCAGAGAATGGCTTCTATCAATCACGATCCACATAACACTGGCACGAACAACAAGCCACCGATGCTTGTCAGATCTGAATACAATATCTGGCAACGTCGGATGAGCCATGTTCTAGCTCAACAAAACACTGGGTGTTTGGAAGTCGGTTATCTTCGGACCACATGTTCCGACTGTGCCGAGTACTGAAGATCCCAAAGTGTTTGAGCCAAAGAAACTTGAAAACTACTCCGACCAGGATTTCAGAAAATTGAGCTAGATGCTAAGGCCTTCAGTATTGTGGCCATGGCTCTACCCAATGATATATATGCTGGGTTGTTACACTGTAACAGTGCAAAGGAGTTGTGGGATGCACTGAAAGAGCAGTTTGGTGGGACTGAGGAGGTTATTGAAAACAACCGTGAAATACTTAACCAACAATATGAAACATTCAGTCATGTCAAAGGAGAGTCATTAACTCAACAGTTTGAGAGATTTAACTGCTTAATTAGTGAACTAAAATTGGTTGGTCTTACTTACCCTCATTCAACTTTGAACCATAGGTTTTTAAGATCATTACCAGACAAATGGGACACTATTGCAATTGTTATGAGAAACTCAATAGGATTTAAAGACCTATCACTGACCCAGCTTCATGGTAAGCTCTTGACCTATGAAAGAGAGCTTAACCAGAAAAAGAAGCTCCAGGACTCTGGAAAAGTGTCTGATGACTATGTGTTTGGGAATACAGCACTTTTGGGTCATGATGAGGTGCCTGGAAACACAAAGGATCAGAGTTATGATCATTTTATTGACATAACTTCAGGTTTTAACTCAGGTTTTAACTCTGATTCTTATTCACCTAACTATGCTTTCACAGCAAGTGGTGGTGATATACAGGCATCTGATAACATATCCTTTGAGTATGATGACCTGAAATACTTTGACCCTGATGATTTGGAAGAAATGGACATTATGCACCAATTGGCCCTTCTCAGTGTAAGAACTAATAATTTTTACAAGAAAACAGGGAGAAGGTTTCCAGGGTTGACTGGCAGATCTAAGGTGGGGTTGGATAAATCAAAGATCAAGTGTTATAAATGTCATAGGTTTGGTCATTTTGCTAGGGAATGTAGGGGTCAACATGGTACACCTATGATAACCTATCCAAATCAAAGACCACAGACCAACACTTATCAGAATTCCTATAATACCCCTGGACCAAATGTGCAAAACACTGCTCATTTTGCACAGTCCTCAAACACTGTTCCTGTCCAGTATGTCCAAACCACTGTTCCTCAGATCCATTATGTGCAAACACCTGTTGCTCCACCACCTGTTCAAACGACTGCTGCACCATCCTCTGCTCCTGCAGAGACCAGTCAACAGAGCTTCTTTACACAAGGCTTTGTTGATTGGAGCAGTCTACCTGATGAGCTAACAGATGAGAATTTTGCACTGTTGCCAAAGCTGAAAATGAACCAGAAAACTTTTGTTTCATGGCTATGGTTGATGAGATTGAATCTGAGGAAGTGGTAAATGAATCTGATGTTGTGACTGATGATATTGTTAGTGAAGTTGTTGCAGGTGAGAAACCTGAAGAAGAGGTTGTGAATCTCTCAGATCCCTGGGGTGCATCTGATGAATGTGAGTGCAAGTGTGATTGTGCATTGATGGCTGCTGCTAAGGTATCTCCTCAAATTCTCAAAGAGTTGTGTTCTGACAAATGTGTAATAGCATTTGCTAACATTAAAGAGGTGAATGAAAACCTTAGAAAGAAAATTTTGGATGATGAGGTTAAATTTGAAAAACTCACTAAAGATTTGAAAACAAGTTTAACTGCAAAAGAATCTGAAATTAGTAGTCTAAAACATGAAGCAACTATTGTCAAAGACCAGCTCCAAACTATGATAACAAAATATCAAAGTTGTAAAAGTGAGCTTGAGTCCACCCAAGTTGAATGTAAAAAATGGGTGGAATCATGTAGAGGTTTTGAGATGCTACTCAACAAACAAACCAAAAGTCATGTGAAGTTTGGCTTTGGTTTTGCAACCACTGCTCCAGCTTTTGAAAACACTGACACAAAGGATCAAAAGTCTGTTGAGATAGTTCCAACAAACCTGCAGGGTCAAGAGATTAAAATCACTGAACCAAATGGTAAGAAAATTGTTCTTGAAAAAACCAGAAGGTTCCTCATCTTTTGCTGAACTTGAAAAGTATGAATTTAAACCTACTTGGTCTGATGAGTGTGATACTCTTGAGAATTATAAACCTGTTGATTTTAAAACCCCTGAGGGAAAAACAGCTCCTCAGGCAAGGGTCATTCCCTTGGCAAAGGTCATTCCCCTGAAGGATTCTCCAGCAGATGCTCAAACATCTGCTGAAAAGAAGCCTGAAAAAGGGAAAAAGAAAGAAAAGACTGTTAACTTGTTTTGTGATTTCTGTGAAAAGAAGAATCATATCACCAAAAACTGTTTTCTTCTAAAAGCATATGATATCAACAAAGGAACAAGTGAATGTGATTCAAAAGCCACATGCTCAATATGTGGGAAAAAGAATCATAAGACTAAAGAGTGCTTGTATCTCAAAAATTTTGATGTAAAAATACAAGAATACAAAGCAAAAACTCTTGCAAACCCTGTGGTTAGTACTCCAAAAGGAAAGCCCAAACAGACCTTCACACCTGTCCAAACATCTGTTACAAAAAGGCTTGAAACATCTGTTTCTAGAGATGTCCAAGTAACAGATGCTCCACCCACAAGCAAATACCCAAGAGGTTATGGTCAACCTCCATGTCACAGTCTGCCACATGTTTATGAGGAGCCAAAAAGACCCTCTAAACCAAGAGTGAACAGAAATCCATATGGGTATTATCATCTGTCAGGGGTGATCAAACAACTGCTGCCCCAAGTGCTGACATACAAGCACTGGCAAATGGTCAGCAGCAGTTGTTGACCCTAATTCAAAAATTGGTCCAAACCACTGATCACCTTCCAAAACTTGAGTCTGAAAGGTCTGAGGATCCATCCAAAGCCAATTTGGCTTTGGACACTCACCAAAACTAATCATTTACTGATGTGCAGGGAGCTTCTGCTTGTTTAGATAGTCTTTGGTATGTAGATAGTGGAGGTTCCAGGCACATGACAGGATGTAGAGCCCTACTTCTGGACTTCTTGGCTCATGGAGGGGGTGATATATCCTTTGGTAATGATTCTAAAGGTAAGGTGTGTTGGGTTCAGGGACTGTACAGGCAGGAAAACTCAAGTTTGAAAATGTCAATCTTATTGATAATCTCAAGTTCAATCTTCTGAGTGTTTCACAAATGAGTGACAAAGGTTATGGCTCATTTTTCACAAAGAAAACTTGTAAGATTATTGGGCCAGAAGTGGTGAAAAAGATTGATACCATTATTGCTGAGAGCAAAGCACAGCTTGTTGCTCATAGAAGTGGCAATGTGTATGTTGTTGATATGTTAAAGGATAATCCTATGGCAAATGTCTGTCTGTTTTCTGCTGCCTCCACTAAGGAGACAGAATTGTGGCATAGGAGACTGGGTCATACCAACCTTAATACTATCAACACACTCTCAAAACAAAGCCTTGTCAGAGGTCTTCCATCAAAAGAATTTAAATGTGATGAGCATTGTGTTTCTTGCTTAAAAGGGAAACAACATAAAAGCTCTTACAAATCCATTGATGAGTCCAAAACTAGTCAGTGCTTACAACTGTTGCACATGGACCTGTTTGGCCCTGTTAAAATCATGAGTCTAAGAAGAAAAAGATTTTGTCTTGTCATAGTTGATGATTTTTCTAGGTTTACATGGACTTACTTTTTACACTCTAAAGATGAGACTGCAGGTATATTGAAGGACTTTGTCACCAAGGTTGAAAAGCAGTATGACTTGCCAGTAAAAGTTTTCAGGAGTGACAATGGAACAGAGTTTAAAAATAAAGAGTTAGATGACTTCTGTGTGTCAAAAGGGATTGTGAGGCAGTTCAGCATCCCAAGAACACCAGAACAAAATGGGGTAGTTGAGAGGAAAAATAGAACTCTTATAGAAGCTGCAAGAACCATGCTAGCAGATTCTGGTTTGCCACTGTCCTTTTGGGCAGAAGCTGTAAACACTGCTTGCTATGTTCAAAACAGAGTTTTGATCAACCCCAGACATCAAAAAACTGCTTATGAAATTTTGTTCAAAATCAAACCATTAATCTCATTCTTCAAAATCTTTGGCTGCCCATGTTTCATTTTAAATCTTAAAGATTCCATTTCAAAATTTGCAGCCAAAGTAGACTGTGGTTATTTTCTGGGATATTCTTCTACTGCTAAGGCCTACAAAGTGTTTAACACAAGGACTAAAACAATAGAAGAAACCTTGAATGTTAAGTTCAATGAACTTTCATCACTGAAAATCCCTGCAAACCCTGCTGAATTATTTGATTTAGATAAATTCAAATTTGAAGATATCACTGTTAAGACTAACAATGCAGGTATTCCACAGTCTCCACAGCAAGATTACAGAACAGATGTTGTGATTCTCAGTCACTACAAAGTCTATTCTGCATCAGAGGGAGCAGTTGTTCAAAACAGTTGTCAAAACTCTGCCACAGCTGTGTCAACCACTGTTGGCCAGTCCTATCCTCAAACCTCTGCTTCACCCCTCACTACCACTGACCTATCATCTGTTGACAAAAGTCAATCATCTGTTGACAAAAGTCAGTCAAGTTTCACACCACTTGGACCCATTCCTCCACTACCATTCCAAACATCTGTTGACTCTACAGAAGTACCAACAGATGTTACACCAACAGAGTCACCAAACCTCTGTCCATCACCCCAAAATGCCATTGTTCCATATCAAGGAGATCTTATTTACTTAAGAGCTCATCCACCAGACCAGATCATTGGCAACATCAGAGAGGGAGTGCTCACAAGAAGCCAATCCTCAAATATCTGTCTTTTTGCAGGTTTCTTATCCCTCACACAACCTGTCAAGTACCAAGAGGCACTGAAAGACAACAGTTGGGTAGAAGCCATGCAAGAAGAACTCCTTCAGTTCAAAAGACAACAAGTATGGGAGCTTGTACCACTTCCTAAAGATGTTTGTCCTATAGGAACAAAGTGGGTCTTCAAAAACAAGACTGATGAAAGGGGTATTGTTGTCAAGAATAAAGCCAGGCTTGTGGTTCAAGGCTTCAGACAAGAAGAAGGAATAGATTATGATGAGACCTTTGCTCCTGTAGCTAGACTAGAGGCCATCAGACTCTTTTTAGCCTTTGCTGTCAACCACAACATAAAGGTGTATCAGATGGACATCAAATGTGCCTTCCTTTATGGCAAAATTCAGGAGGAGGTCTATGTATGTCAGCCACCTGGTTTTGAAGACACATTCCATCCTGACTATGTCTACAAGCTCAACAAAGCTCTGTATGGACTCAAACAAGCACCAAGGGCCTAGTATGAAACTCTTTCCACATTTCTCTTATCCATTGGCTTCACAAGAGGTAAAATTGACAAAACTTTATTTCTTAAATGGAAAGGGAAACACTTAATGATTGTTCAAATATATGTGGATGATATCATCTTTGGATCCACATGTAACCAAATGTGTGAAGAGTTCAGAAAACTCATGACAGCAGAGTTTGAGATGAGTGCCATGGGTGAGCTTCAGTGTTTCCTTGGTCTTCAAGTGAAACAACTGCAAAATGGCACATTCATTCACCAAAACAAATATGTAAAGAATTTATTAACCAGATTTGAGATGAATGATTGTAAGCCATGTAGCACACCCATGAGTACAGTCAAGCTGCTCACTATTGATGACAAGGATGAACTGGTTGATCAAACACATTATAGATGTATGATTGGGTCTTTATTGTACCTAACTGCATCTAGGCCAGACATTATGTTTGCTACCTGTGTCTGTGCCAGATCCCAGGCTTCACCCAGAAAGTCAAACCTTATTGCTGTAAAAAGGATATTCAGATACCTCAAAGGTGCTCCCACACTTGGTATCTGGTATCCTGCTAATGGAAACATTGAGCTTTCAGGTTTTTCAGATAGTGACTTTGCTGGCTGTCACACCACAAGAAAATCCACTTCAGGAGGGTGCCAATTTCTAGGGAATGCCTTAGTTTCATGGCAAAGCAAAAAGCAGGCAGCTGTTTCAACTTCAACAGCTGAAGCTGAATACATTGCTGCTGCAAGCTGTACAGCCCAATTGATGTGGCTTCAGAATCAACTACTGGATTTTGGGATAACTGCACTTAGGACTCCACTCATGTTGGACAGCCAAGCTGCTGAAAATATCATCAAGAATCCAGTCTCTCATTCCACTACCAAGCACATTGACATAAGACATCATTTTGTCAGGGACAGCTATGAAAAAGGTTTGATTTCTTTACACCATGTTCCAACAGAGGATCAGTTGGCAGATGTGTTAACAAAAGCTTTAGACACATCTACCTTTACAAATCTGATTTCCAGAATTGGCATGTTAAACATGGATTAACCAAATAAATTTTTTAAAAAAAAATAAAATTGTTCAGAAATCAAATATTTTCTTCAAATAGCTGTTTGGTTGAAAAGTCTGCTCCAAACATCTGATCAGATAAAACAACTGTTAGTTGAAAAATCTGTTTCAGAACATCTGTTCAGATAAAACAACTGTCCATATATATATATATATACTACATTAAAAAAAAAAAAAAAAAAAAAAAAAAAAAAAAAAACCACCAACGGTTGGATCCATCAGCTGTTTGTATCAGTTGTTTACCAAAACAGCTGTTCTCCACCAGATGTTAGATCCATCAGATGATTGCCACGTCTGCTCATATAAGCAGATGTTTGGCCACATCAGCGGTTTCATTGAGCCTATAAAAACCCTGTTTTACCACAACAGATGTTACACTGTCTCATTGTATTCAAAATACTGTAAACCGCCTTCTTCACTCTCAAACCCTTCATCAATCTTCAGTCATTTTCCCCGTCGAAATCCATTACAATGGATCTTCAAGCCAAAGCTACACACAATTGTCTCCCCTATCTGATTAAAACAGATGACAACACTCCATTTCATTCCACCATCGACATTTTCCTCAATTCCAAATACTTACCCATCTTAACCGCCAACGCCCCCATTTATCTGGATACACTCCAAGAATTTTGGTTGAATGCTGAGTTTCTATTACAAGACAAAAAGCCTACATCCATTATTTCCAAAATTGGAGAAACCAGTATCGTCATTACCCCTGATATCATATCCACAACCTTCACACTGAATGACCTGGCAGGTAAGGATTCCTTCACTAAAACAGAGCTTCACACTGAGTTCCAAGAAAGAGGGTATGATGGTCAGATGACTGGATCAACTCTTTTCAAAAAGTTTTTCCCTCCAGTCATGAAATTTTTCTTCCATACTCTTCTTCTTTGTGTCTCTGCTAAGTCCACATCCTTTAATGAAATACCATTAAGGATGCAATATCTGGGATATGCTATGTTGTCAAACTCTGACTTCAATCTTTCCCAGGGTTTGTTCATGGACTTGGTATCAAATGTGAAAGCAGTCAAGTCTGGGTCAAACAATGCTTTTCTTATTTACCCACGAATTCTTAGTGTAATTTTACAAAAATTATTACCTGAAAAAGTTTTCAAAAAGGGTGCTGCTATGCAAATGAAAAGCTTAACTGATGAAACTTTCACAAGAATGCTGGGTGGAAGCACCCAAGAAAAGGTGTCAAAAGTGTCTAAAGTTTCTAAAACACAAACAAGGAGGTCAAAGGCAACAACTGTTGTCAAAACCTCTGTTGTTGAGCCCACTGCTCCTGGTGATCATGGCACTACATCCAGTGCTGTGAAACCCACACCAGCCACTTCCAAAAAGAAACATTCATCCACAAAAACCACCACTCAACCACAAATGAGGCTTCTGGATGTTGAGGTACCAGAAGAAACCTCTGTTGCACAACAAAAGCAACATGAAACCACTGTTGTTACTTCCTCACAACAGTTGGACATACCTCCACCTGACAAACCTCCTCATGAATCCTCTCAAAAGGATCATGTTGTAAGCCAAGGGGACACACATCATGATGCATTTGAGTCACTTGACCATATGTTCACAAGCCCCTCTCCCAGGGCTAACTCTCTTCTTACTCCACCACTCTCACCATCACATGTTCCACAAACAATGCAACCCCTGTTTGAAGCAATTGAATCTCAGGAAGATCCCAGTTCCTCTCTTCCACCTGTCACTGAGAGTATACTCCAACAAGTGACTGAGCCTGAGAATATTCAATCTGCTATCCCCCAAACAGAAGAGGAGGTTACACCACCAGGGTTCAATGAAACTCTAGGTGAGTTTTCAAGTGGAGCAGCCACTACTGATGTAGAGACCACTGTCTCACATCAGGACAGTGATTTCATAACTAAGACTCCCTTGAAGGCAACAACTGTTGAAGCCACCATAGTGTCTCCAAAAACAGTTGGAAGTCCCCAGTACCAAGAAAAAGGGGCATCTGATTCCCCTATTAGGCCTGAATCAGATAAAACTACCACTGGTAGGGACTCAGATGATCCTATTAATTTAGGAGATGAGTCAAAATACCAAGAATTGACGGCCAGAGTTTCTGCTATTGAAACATCTGTTGCTGACATCAAATCTGATGTCAAGCTTCTCCTAAGCTCAATTACAGATCTCTCCAAGAGTCAACCATCTACCACTGATATAGCCAATGAGTTATGGAAATCAGTTTCCCCCATCATCATAGCTCACAGGAAATTGGCTGATCAAACACATGAAACCTACATGGCTGAGATCAGAAATATGGTTGATGCAAGGTACAAAGATACCCATGCTGACATAAAGCTATCAAGGACCATCTGCTGAAGACTACTGGCTCTGCCCCTACCACCATCCTCAGGGATGAAACTGATGATGATTTCACGGCTGATGATGCCAAAAAGGGGGAGAGTGGCAGAGATAGGCTACCAAAACTAGATCCTTTTGGTTGCCCACCTTCTCAAAAAGGTCAAGCCAAGTCTGCCAAGAAACCAGAGTCTACCAAATCAGCTCCACAACAACAACATCAAGCACCACCACCACAAACCACTGAAAAGAATAAGGCAGTAGATGACTCTGCAAACATAGAAGCTGAAAAGGCTGCTCAGTCCAAACAACAAAGGGCTGACACCTTGGAAGTAAAAGCAGAGTCATTGATTGAACTCAAGAAGAAACAACAAAGGGAAACTGAAGATGTGGGATCCTCTAAAAGGATGAAAAGACCTGCCAAGCATGTTAGAAAACCACCATCCAAGTTACAAACCTCTGTTGATAAAACCACTGCTGCTGAAACCACTGTCACTGAAACCACTGCCACCCAAACCACTGAAACCACTATACCCAAACCAACACACACTCCTGAACCAACAACCACCAAACCTACATCACCAACCAAAACCCCAACATCTGCTGGTTCTTCTAAAAGGCCAACAGATGTTAATCCAACCACTGCTGCCAAATCACCTTCACCAAAAATCATGTACACAAGGAAGAGAAAATCAACCTTTGTTGTGCATGATGAAAACATTCACACATCACCAACCACCATCTCAACTGCCCAATCCACTCCTCCCATCACAGCAATTCCACTCACCTCATTCTCACCACATACATCCAAATTCACAACCCATAGACCACCACCAACCATTACACCATTGGTTGTTCAGTATCCCCTTGAACTTGATCTACTCAAGGGGGAATTACAATCCTTCTACAATACTGAACAGCCATCTGAAAGATCCTTCCCATCTCTCCCAAATTTCCCTGTTCCCCTCAACATTGATACCTATCTAAAATACAAGGGTGAACAGGTGGATGCCATCATCAGGGAGAAATGCAAAGGGAAGGATGACAGGACTGCTCAGGGCATCCATTCAGCAGAGCTTAGCAAACTCAGAAGGATTGAAGACTTTGCTAAGACCCTGAGCAATTCCATGTCCACCATGCCTCTCAGTGTAGACCTGGAGAAGGAGGTAAGGGAATCCCTACTTGAACAGATAATGGCAACCAAGCCCTACAAAGCTAACAAAAAGCAGTTCAATGGCTGGACTACTCATGCTTTGAGGGAAGAACTGATCAGAATTGAAGAAATGGCCAAAAATCCCAAAGCTAAAGTCTCCATTCCCATTTTGGCAAAGGCAGAGACCCAGTCAGAGCCTTGAAGTTCAAAAGAATGAGGCAGGAGATTGTAGCTGCCAATTATGGGGAGATGAGGTCTGTTTCCAGATGGTCAGAGCTTAGATTGGTTGAAACCTATAAAAGTCTGGAAGAGAATAGAAAGAAGGATCCCAGCCTTCCAAGAAAACCAGTCTACAATGATGAGCCTATGATGAAGAGACCCCAACAGACTTTCAACCTAGACAGCTTACTTGAAACCTCTGATCTCACTGCTGCTGCAAGTAGACAGTTCAAAAGGCAGAAGGAGATGTCAGAGGAAGACCAAAGAAAGTTTGCTGACACATTCATAAAGGAAGGGCTCTTCAATCAAATCCATTATTTCTCTGATCCCACAACAGAGAAACTAAGAGAACTCATAGGAAGACCACCATCACCCAACTCATCAAGAATAAAGGTTCATCTCAGCAAATCCACTGACTCAAAAATTCTAAAGTGGAAGGTCAACAAAGACAACCACGAATTGACACTGCTCAGGTCAGATGGAAAGGTTCAGAAGATCAGTATGGATGATGCTTACAGCCTTTGTGCAGAAGATCACCAAGCACTGCTAAATCTGGATCTGGAAAGAGATGAAGAAGACCTATTTGCTTTGAACTTTGAATTACAATTCAAAGGTCAAATCAGAGAAAGTCTGATGAGGAATAAAGATCAATGAATAAAGCTGAGTTTTGGCATCATCTGTTCTAGGGGGAGATTGTTGGGTCTGCTGACCTGGAGAAGAACAGATGATTGGAAAGCCAAAATATGCTATCTATTTGATCCTTGAATAAACAGTCTTTACAACTTACTTCTCCCAAAAGACTGCTGACCCTAACTACTGTTCTATCCAAACAACTGCTCAACAACTGCTGATACAAAGAACTGCTAAGGAAACAACTGATGAAGAACAACTGCTGACCAAAGGTCTGAAGAAGAGCAACAGCAGATACAAGTACTGAAGACCAAAGCACTGCTGGAAGCAACAGCACTTAGGCTTCAGCAGTGGATGCAAGATCGTCAGAGTTTATCTTTAACAGCTGTTTACTATCAGTGCTTTCAATGTAACAGTAGTTTGTATAGCAGATGTTTAAGTTTGTTATTCTGTTAGAGGTCACTGTCTTAGGTGACGTCAGCCTAGGTCATCAGTGGTTTGAGTCAGTCTATAAATAGAACAGTGCATGTACTGTTCTATTGCATCACACACAAAACATTCTCTCTGACAAACAACTGTGTGATCAGGCTGAGGGGGAGTAACTTGTACGATTGTAATCTTTGATATATTAATGAAAGCATTCGATCGAAAAACATTTACTCTCTTGTTTTGATTTACAGTTTATTATTCCGCTGCACTTTCATTCTACTTTCATTCCATTATTGTCATCATTTAGTTAAACAATCAAAACAAACAAACTCAGATCCTAACATTAATGTTTGTTTACTACTGCGGTTGGGAATCCATTACTATACGTTTATAATTTGTTGAGACTTGCCCAGCAGTTTTGCTATAACCGATGCCTCGGCGAGCCAGTAATAAGAGACAATATGCACCCGCCCGCCCAGCCGTCGAGTGGGGTTTGTGAGGCCCAATAGATCTATCCACATTTCCCCGTTGTGCATCCCCGCACATTCATGGTTTCCCCCCTGGGACTTTCCGTAAAAGCCGCATAGTATATGTAAAGTAACCATAGTATAACATGACCTTTAATAAGTAAGTAAGTAGCATGTTTTCTCCCCCGTAAGTAAAACGTAAAAGTGGGGCTGTGAAACTCACCTTGGTTTGCGTTACTTGAAATAGTTAGTAATTATGTTATGATAGCCCCAGATAGCGGCGACCTATCATAAGATGCGTATAAGTATTGGACTAATAACCCGCAGGCTAACTAGTCCCGAATGTCCAGACCGTGACCATAAACGTTTGAAAACACCTTTAACTGTTAAACCGACCGTGCCAGACAAGACCCGACATCCCATTGGTGACCCGACATCCCACGTGTTAGATAAATGCAAGACATCATGCAACATATGCAATTAAACACTTAGCACGCGCAATAATTCACCTAGTCTAGCATAACATCCGTTTAACGCATAATCAGGTCCGAATACGTCTTACTAAGTCATTGGGTGTATCCCGGGGTTCCTATCATGTTCCTAGTGTCAAATCGTGTTCGGGGTGTCAAAACGCGTTCACGACAGCAGTACATGCGATTAGGAAGGTTACACGCGAGTAGGCATCAGCCTACAGGCGATTAGAGGCCTAATCGCCTGATGTACCAGGCGAGTAGGGCCCAATCGCCTATAAGTCTGCATAATCGCCCCCAGCTCAGGCGATTAGGATTCCTAATCGCCTGCAGCTGCTGTGTAACGTATTTTCGCGCGTTTAACCCTCCAAATCAGATCCGAAACACGCAACAACACCCAATATCAAACCTAAATCATTTACCAACCCATTTCAAGCAAAAACCCCCGACATATCACTGATCTAGCATGTTCTATGCAATTATTTCCTAAAATGGCAAAGTACTAGGTTTCTTCTACCAACCTTATCTTTCCTTAAATGGAAACATCAGATTTCAAACTTTACAAACATGTAAATCATCAAACCTCTGATCTAACATCTCCTAGCATGAATCCTAACAACATGCATCAACAATCATACCATAATCATCCTAAATCCTCAAGAACATACAAATGGGTCAAAATATCATTTTCTTCAAAACACCACAATAATGGCTAAAATTCTTAGACAACCTTCCTACTAATCTCTACATAGCAGAAGTACATCCATATCTTGAAAACATTCATGTTAAAATCACCAATAAGACCAACATATGCATGTAAACTTCACATATAACAAGCATTAAGGTGTAAACTTGGTTTAAGACTCTTTTGAAAGGTTTTTAAAGACACATTTGGTAAAACAAGGTCTGGAACTTTGGGGGAACTCAAAATAACAACTTTACAAAGGTTAGGGATGAAGAACACACCTTGGGTTTTGCTAAAGAAAGGTGTGTAAGCTTGGGGATGGTGATTTTTGTAGCAAAGTGAGTTCCAGAGGTGTTTTAAGGTGTGTGGGCGACCTGGGAGCAGCTAGGGTTGTTCTAGAGGTGTTTGGGGAGTTAAGGGTTCTATTTATAGGTGTTTTGACCCGGGCCCTGCTGTATACGCGATTAGGAGCCCAGATCAGGCGATTAGGGGCCTAATCGCCTCTTTGTTCACGCGATTAGCCACCTACTCGCGAGTAGGGGCCCTAATCGCCACTGTTCACGCGATTAGCCACCTACTCGCCCCACTCCCCTTGTAATCGCTTGATGTTCACGCGCAATTAGGAGTCCCCAGGCTCCTAATCGCCTATAAGGTGCTGGAATGGGTTTTTGGCGCGTTAAACACTATTTTAACATATTTAAACACGTATTCACATACCGATAAGTCACATAATGATTTCAAACATATAATGCATGATAACTAACACGTTTACATCCGTTCACCAATTCCCGGGACTCGAGACTCGTGTGTGCGTTAGACCCGGCGATTCCACGATCGCCGATCCTTGTACCCATAGTTATGGACCGACTCCCGATGACCCCGCGGATCATCATAACGACTCCCGATGATTCCCAGAATCATCATACCGACTCAACTGACCCCGTTAAGGACGTAATATGCATGACTCGCTAAGGTAGACTTACTAGTTTAGTCAACGTTACTAACCTGAGTTTGCCGGGTGTCACATCATCCCCCTGTTGAAAGAATTTTCGTCCCGAAAATTGCCCAAGGCCAAAAAGGAAGAGACGAAAGAGAAGAAAAATTTTCCGGTTTCCACATCATCCCCCTGTTGAAAGGAATCTCGACCCGAGATTCATTCAGCTTCAGCAGAGACATGTCTTGATTCGAACGCGCGCTTAGGAAATAAATGGGGATACTTAGCCTTCATTTGATCTTCCCGTTCCCACGTGAACTCCGGTCCACGATTAGAGTTCCAACGGACTTTAACAATGCGGATTTTACTCCGGCGAAGGCTACGGATTTTATAGTCAAGAATTTCAACCGGTTCCTCCACGATACGCAGACGATCATCCACCTTGATCTCTTCGAGAGGAACAACCAAAGATTCATCCGCCAAACACTTCTTCAGATTAGAAACATGAAAGACATTATGAACATTACTGAGCTCAGCCGGCAGATCAAGCCTGTATGCTACCGGTCCAATCCGTTCCAGGATTGCGAACGGTCCCACATACCGAGGATTCAATTTGCCCCGCTTCCCAAAACGTATAACGCCCTTCCACGGAGATACCTTCAACAAAACCCTGTCGCCAACCTCAAATTCCAAAGGCTTGCGACGACGATCGGCATAGCTCTTTTGACGATCCCGAGCTGCTGCCATGCGGTTACGGATTTGTACGATCTTTTCGGAAGTCTCGTACACAAGTTCCGGGCCGGTGAGTTGACTCTCACCCACCTCGGCCCAACAAAGAGGAGACCGGCATTTCCGCCCGTAAAGAGCCTCGAACGGAGCTGCCTTGATGCTAGAATGGTAACTGTTGTTGTAGGAGAATTCCACCAACGGTAAATGACTCTCCCACCCCTTGCCAAAATCGATCACACATGCCCGAAGCATGTCTTCTAGCGTTTGGATTGTCCGCTCACTTTGACCGTCAGTTTGCGGATGATACGCTGTGCTCATGTCTAACTGAGTACCCAGAGCCTTATGCAAAGACTTCCAGAAGTTAGAGGCGAACCGAGGATCACGATCAGAAATAATAGAGACAGGCACCCCGTGCCGAGAGACCACTTCCTTGAGATATAACCGTGCCAAACGTTCGAGACCATCGGTCTCTTTGATAGCGAGGAAGTGCGCAGACTTTGTCAACCTATCGACAATTACCCAGATCATGTCGCAACCACTGGGCGATTTCGGGAGTTTGGTCACAAAGTCCATCGTAATCCGCTCCCACTTCCACTCGGGGATTTCAGGCTGTTGTAGAAGGCCGGATGGCTTTTGATATTCGACCTTGACCTTGGCACAGGTCAAGCACTTACTCACGTACGAAGCCACGTCCGCCTTCATGTTCGGCCACCAATAAAGTATCTTTAGGTCTTGATACATCTTATCGGAGCCAGGGTGAATAGAGTACCGGGACTTGTGAGCTTCATCAAGAACGAGCTCCCGCAAGCCCCCAAATAAAGGAACCCAAATACGTTCAGCGTAATAGTGTAACCCATCGGATCTGAGTTCAAGGTGGCTATCAGCACCATGCATGGTTTCAGCCTTAAGGTTTTCCTCCTTCAAAGCTTCTTGCTGCGCTGAACGGATTCGATCAGGTAAGCCGGAATGGAGTGAGCTGAAGAGCTCGAACACGACGAGGTTTAGCCGTTTCCTTCCTGCTCAAGGCGTCTGCGACCACATTCGCTTTGCCAGGATGGTATTTGATAGCGCACTCGTAATCATTAAGAAGCTCGACCCAACGACGCTGTCTTATATTCAACACCTTCTGATCAAAGATATGCTGGAGGCTCTTGTGATCGGTGTAAATAGTGCATTTGGTACCGTACAAGTAATGCCTCCAAATCTTTAAAGCAAAGACCACCGCACCCAATTCCAGATCATGGGTGGGATAGTTTTTCTCATGAACCTTAAGCTGACGAGAAGCATAGGCGATGACCTTCTCGCGCTGCATCAGTACACAACCAAGACCCCGGATAGAAGCGTCACAATAAACCACAAAATCGTCCGTACCTTCAGGCAAGGACAAGATAGGAGCAGAACAGAGTTTAGCCTTTAACAACTGGAAGGCCGACTCCTGCGAATCACCCCAGTCGAACTTTCTGTCCTTCTGGGTAAGCGAGGTGAGGGTTGAGCGATCTTCGAAAATCCCTCGATAAAACGACGGTAATAACCTGCATGGCCTAGGAATTGCCGCACCTCAGATGGCGTCTTTGGTGCTTCCCAGTCCTTTATGGCTTCAATCTTCGCTGGGTCAACGTGAATTCCTTTCTCATTAACAACATGACCAAGGAATTGACTTCACGCAACCAGAAGCTACACTTAGAAAACTTGGCGTACAACTGTTCCCGCCTTAGAAGTTCCAAAACAAGACGCAAGTGTTCCTGGTGGTCCACCTCGTCCTTGGAATAGACTAGAATATCATCGATGAAGACAATCACGAACTTATCAAGATAAGGCTTACAAACACGGTTCATCAGATCCATAAAGATGGCAGGTGCATTGGTGAGACCAAAAGGCATGACCAAGAATTCGAAATGGCCATAGCGAGTTCGAAAGGCGGTCTTCGGAATGTCAGCTTCTTGAACCCTCAACTGATGGTACCCCGACCTCAAATCAATCTTCGAATAGAAACTAGAACCCTGAAGCTGGTCAAATAAGTCATCGATGCGAGGAAGAGGATAGCGATTCTTGATGGTAACCTTATTCAACTCCCGGTAGTCGATACACATCCGTAGGCTTCCGTCCTTCTTCTTGACAAACAAAATAGGGGCTCCCCACGGGGACGAACTAGGTCGAATGAAACCCTTCTCTAACAGCTCCTGCAACTGGTTCGATAACTCCTGCATCTCGGGAGGTGCAAGACGATAAGGGGCACGAGCAATAGGGGCCGCACCCGGAGCAAGTTCAATACCAAATTCGACCTGGCGATATGGAGGAAGACCAGGTA
Source organism: Ambrosia x helenae (assembly GCA_030844895.1). Classification (NCBI taxonomy): domain Eukaryota; kingdom Viridiplantae; phylum Streptophyta; class Magnoliopsida; order Asterales; family Asteraceae; genus Ambrosia; species Ambrosia x helenae. The sequence continues at coordinate 107,856,257 of CM061228.1, read as the reverse complement.
AGTCTTCGGGAAATACATCGGGAAAGTCACGGACGACAGGAATATCTTCAATCTTCTTCTCTTCTTCAGACGAAACCGAAACAAGTGCCAGAATGGCAGAATACCCCTTCTGAAGATACTTATAAGCTTTCATGCACGAAATGATACTCAATGGGACCCCGCTCTTCTCACCGTGCACCAACAGAATTTCTCCATCAGGGAGAGGAAGTCGAATGACTTTATCAAAACAAACGATCTCGGCATGATACAGGGACAACCAATCCATACCCACGACAACATCGAAACTACCCAAGGACACCGGCATAAGATCAATAGGGAAGGAATAACCCGACAACTCAAGGTGACATTCCCTAAGGACGTGTGTCGCCTCAACTTTCTTACCATCAGCCAATTCTATCAAGTACTTAGCCTCTAAAGGTGTAGGTACCCTATCAAGCAATTGACTAAACCCAAGAGATATAAAACTCTTATCGGCACCAGAATCGAACAAAACCGTAGCATAGCGATTATCGAGAAGAAACGTACCAGTAACAGTGTCAGGATCTTGTCGAGCACCGCTCGAACCAATCACGAAGGCGCGAGCATTCCTGCCTCCGCCCCCATTGTTTCCATTACCCGACCCGTTCTTCCCAGCTTCGCCCTGCTTCAACTTGGGGCATTCACGCTTGTAGTGACCAAGTTCACCACAATTGTAGCACCCCTGTTTACCCTGATTTCCCTGGGAAGCAGCAACAGGAGGGGCCGGAGTAGATGTAGCAGGAGGGTTCCGGTTACCCTGAAGATTAACCCTGCAGTCATGGCCACATGTCCGGCCTTGTTGCACCGGCGGCAATGGTTCTTGTCGCAACGACCAGTATGATGAAACCAGCATCGTTCACACTTTGGCAACCTTCCCTGATAACCCCCTATTTTCTGTTCAGACGACGATCCCCCAGTATCAGACTTCTTCACCTGCTGAGGCTGAGCCGAGTTCGAACCTTTCCCCACAGCTTCCCATTTCCGCTTGTTACTATCAGGAGCCTTCACAGCAGCGCCTCGAGGAGGCAAGACCCCTTCAGCCACTTTCATGTTGGTCAGCCTGTGGGCCGACCGAACCACCTCAGAATAAACAGTGAGGTTACCCGCAGCAACTAGCCCGTCAATCTCCGGTACTAACCCAGCAACATAATGCTCAATCCTTCGGTATTCGGGTGCGTGCAGATCGGGCACAACACCGCCAATTCATTCTGCCGAGCAGTATAAGTTTCGATCTCAGAACCCACCATCTTATGATTCCAGACTTCATGCTCGAGCTTCTGGATCTCATCCCTCGGGCAATACTCATTTTTCAGCAACTAAATGAATTCTGCCCAGGGCATAGCGTGGGCTTCCCCAATGCCCATAGTCTGGGTGGTGGAGTTCCACCAAGTCAAGGCCTGACCCTCCAGGGTCGCAGAAGCATACTTCACCCGTCGCCTTCCGGGCAGCTGCACATCGAGAAAACAGATTCGATTTTCTCCAACCATCGGAGCAGTCCCACTGCCCCTTCAGTGCCGCTAAAGTTGTGGGGCTTACAGTCCATAAACTTTTTATAGGAACACTGGGATGGAGGAGGATTGACAGCACCACCTGGAACAGACACACAGGTGAGTATCAAGAAAAGGTAAAGTACCCCAGAACGAGGTAGAATAGATGAGAATCGACGTACCACCCATAGCATTATGAGCGGCTTGGAATGCAGCCAGAGCAATATTCACGTGCTGCTGCATTAAGTTATCCAATTCGCTTGGGTCATATTTATGTTCCCGCGGCCACCGCCGCCACCACGGCCGCCAGCACGACCGCCAGCACGGCCGCCTCTGCGACCTCCACGAGCTCCTGACATCTTCTGTCACAAAATGAAACAAAAGATTTAGGCTTGCCCGTGGTATGACCCATTAGGAATTCCAAGAAATTAGACGGAGCCCAGCTCGGGTCCATCCGTTCAAGCCCAAAGTCCGCCAGGGATCCCATGCGTCACAGTTTATGATCTCGTGTGCACCCGACATGATAAACTGTTCCACATGGTCCTCCAGGCGCGCTTTAAGTTTGAAGTTCAAGTCACCGAACACTAGCGCCCAATCATGGTATTATCATAAGTATAAGTACAAGATAGTATGCATAAGAACGGGCGTGTTCATTAGGGCATAGAAGGGAGATGTCCAAATCTCTGGACAGATCTCAAGAGTACGCCGAAGCTACCCCAATATACACCGCCGTCAAGAAAGTTCAATAGTATATCGTTCGCCATCGGATCATAGTAAGGATGAGTCAAGAAATAGAATGATAAAGAGTGAATAGACGATGTAGCGTAGTAGACGATGACACCGACACCCCGACAAGTCATATTGTTACCCACTTGCTAAGACTCGACTAATTGTGACCGTCTAGTGTGTGCGACTCAGTTATAGACTAGACTCTACATGCAGTCTTAGTTCACTATAACCGTTGGCTCTGATACCAATCTGTCACACCCTCAAATTCCACGTGCGGGGTTTTACCGCGAGGCGCGTGACACACCAGGATCTCAGTCAACGATCACAATAAACATACAACAAACATGCATTCAAGATTATATTTAAAACCAAAATATAATGCTTTGAGCTGTAAACCAGCAGCGGAAGCATTCTTGTTTACAACCAAAAGACATATCATTGTTTACAAAGACATTGTTTAATATGCTCAAAATAATAGACGCCGTGCATGACTCTGTGCGCCTAGTCCGATAACCGCTACCTCAGCGACCTGAGAAAACATGCCAAAAATGTCAACATATAATGCTGGTGAGTTCACAGGTTTTCTTTTATAAAGCGTTTTCTGTAAGTTGTAAAGATCATATCCGTTACTACCAGGTTATAAGAACGTTAGCTAGACGTTAAGTGTTTGTTTACTACTGCGGTTGGGAATCCATTACTATACGTTTATAAGTTGTTGAGACTTGCCCAGCAGTTTTGGCTATAACCGATGCCTCGGCGAGCCAGTAATAAGAGACAATATGCACCCGCCCGGCCCAGCCGTCGAGTGGGGTTTGTGAGGCCCAATAGATCTATCCACATTTCCCCCGTTGTGCATCCCCGCACATTCATGGTTTCCCCCTGGGACTTTCCGTAAAAGCCGCATAGTATATGTAAAGTAACCATAGTATAACATGACCTTTAATAAGTAAGTAAGTAGCATGTTTCTCCCCCGTAAGTAAAACGGTAAAAGTGGGGCTGTGAAACTCACCTTGGTTTGCGTTACTTGAAATAGTTAGTAATTATGTTATGATAGCCCCAGATAGCGGCGACCTATCATAAGATGCGTATAAGTATTGGACTAATAACCCGCAGGCTAACTAGTCCCCGAATGTCCAGACCGTGACCATAAACGTTTGAAAACACCTTTAACTGTTAAACCGACCGTGCCAGACAAGACCCGACATCCCATTGGTGACCCGACATCCCACGTGTTAGATAAATGCAAGACATCATGCAACATATGCAATTAAACACTTAGCACGCGCAATAATTCACCTAGTCTAGCATAACATCCGTTTAACGCATAATCAGGTCCGAATACGTCTTACTAAGTCATTGGGTGTATCCCGGGGTTCCTATCATGTTCCTAGGTGTCAAATCGTGTTCCGGGGTGTCAAAACGCGTTCACGACAGCAGTACATGCGATTAGGAAGGTTACACGCGAGTAGGCATCAGCCTACAGGCGATTAGAGGCCTAATCGCCTGATGTACCAGGCGAGTAGGGCCCAATCGCCTATAAGTCTGCATAATCGCCCCCAGCTCAGGCGATTAGGATTCCTAATCGCCTGCAGCTGCTGTGTAACGTATTTTCGCGCGTTTAACCCTCCAAATCAGATCCGAAACACGCAACAACACCCAATATCAAACCTAAATCATTTACCAACCCATTTCAAGCAAAAACCCCCGACATATCACTGATCTAGCATGTTCTATGCAATTATTTCCTAAAATGGCAAAGTACTAGGTTTCTTCTACCAACCTTATCTTTCCTTAAATGGAAACAATCAGATTTCAAACTTTACAAACATGTAAATCATCAAACCTCTGATCTAACATCTTCCTAGCATGAATCCTAACAACATTGCATCAACAATCATACCATAATCATCCTAAATCCTCAAGAACATACAAATGGGTCAAAATATGCATTTTCTTCAAAACACCACAATAATGGCTAAAATTCTTAGACAACCTTCCTACTAATCTCTACATAGCAGAAGTACATCCATATCTTGAAAACATTCATGTTAAAATCACCAATAAGACCAACATATGCATGTAAACTTCACATATAACAAGCATTAAGGTGTAAACTTGGTTTAAGACTCTTTTGAAAGGTTTTTAAAGACACATTTGGTAAAACAAGGTCTGGAACTTTGGGGGAACTCAAAATAACAACTTTACAAAGGTTAGGGATGAAGAACACACCTTGGGTTTTGCTAAAGAAAGGTGTGTAAGCTTGGGGATGGTGATTTTTGTAGCAAAATGAGTTCCAGAGGTGTTTTAAGGTGTGTGGGCGACCTGGGAGCAGCTAGGGTTGTTCTAGAGGTGTTTGGGGAGTTAAGGGTTCTATTTATAGGTGTTTTGACCCGGGCCCTGCTGTATACGCGATTAGGAGCCCAGATCAGGCGATTAGGGGCCTAATCGCCTCTTTGTTCACGCGATTAGCCACCTACTCGCGAGTAGGGGCCCTAATCGCCACTGTTCACGCGATTAGCCACCTACTCGCCCCCACTCCCCTTGTAATCGCTTGATGTTCACGCGATTAGGAGTCCCCCAGGCTCCTAATCGCCTATAAGGTGCTGGAATGGGTTTTTGGCGCGTTAAACACTATTTTAACATATTTAAACACGTATTCACATACCGATAAGTCACATAATGATTTCAAACATATAATGCATGATAACTAACACGTTTACATCCGTTCACCAATTCCCGGGACTCGAGACTCGTGTGTGCGTTAGACCCGGCGATTCCACGGATCGCCGATCCTTGTACCCATAGTTATGGACCGACTCCCGATGACCCCGCGGATCATCATAACGACTCCCGATGATTCCCAGAATCATCATACCGACTCAACTGACCCCGTTAAGGACGTAATATGCATGACTCGCTAAGGTAGACTTACTAGTTTAGTCAACGTTACTAACCTGAGTTTGCCGGGTGTCACATCATCCCCCTGTTGAAAGAATTTTCGTCCCGAAAATTGCCCAAGGCCAAAAAGGAAGAGACGAAAGAGAAGAAAAATTTTCCGGTTGCCACATTACGTGCCTAACAAAGAATTTTCTCTAAGAGTTAAAATTTTTATTTATTTCATTAAGAAGTTTAGCTATGCATGGACTATTCTTGAAGATATATGTCTGATACATGCAATATTGATATTGTGTTACTTAAATTGAACTAGTAATTACCAATTGGTCATACATTAGTGACAAGTTTTATATTAGAAAAGTTGAGCGATTTACATGTACTGTGTTCTAATATCATATCTTAGTTTTGCTATAGTACATATAACTTGTTTCATCGGATGATTTGTAATCATGTTGGAAATTGCAAAATATTTTTTATGATATATGTGAGTGTTATCATATACTTATATTTTACCTTGTTAAAAAAAATATGAATTGCATAAGATTTAAATATTTGAAACGTTTGTATGGTAAACTTGTGATTGGTTATATCTTGATAACATCAAAATGACCAAAGTTGTGGTATATGATCACAAAATATAAGCATGATTAAATTATGCTCAACGTTAATATATATATATATATATATATATATAAAATGACACCTGAAATGTCTGACTCCTCAAAGCTTATTATAAATCTATGGAAAAGCTTGTACGAAGTACGATTTTAGACGGATAAATAACAACTCGGTTATATAACAACTTCTCGATTTATATAATACGATGGGAAGATTATTCATACATGTTGAGTAAAAACAATTTTCATTGTCAAACCTTAAAATATGCTCTTGAAGTAGCAAGATTATTAAAGAATATATAAGGTTTGAAACGACCACCATGAAAGTGGTGTAGTTCTCATCCATTCCCTAAAGTGAATGTGATGAAAAAATAATTGGTATAAAGGTTAAGATCATGTACATAACTAAGGAAGTTGTAATGATTCCACCATGAAAGTTTGTGGTTAAAATCTATTCCTTGAAGTGAATGCGATGCTATAATGATCGGTGTAAATTAAGTTCGTGATTATGGTAATTGAGAAAATTGTTATGATGCTCATGTTAATGAGATCAGCCTTGTTAATAATATGATGATTATAGAATGATCGTTATAGAGGTTATGATCATACTAAATGAGGAAGTTGTCATGATCATCATGTTCATAATAAGATCAACCATGTTAATATTGAATGAGGAGATTATAATTATAGCCAAGTTAATAATGAGATTGACCACCACATGTGGCAAATAAAAGAAGTGGTTATATAACATGATGTTTTGAACTTTGAAGTTACAATACATTCTTTCATATCATATGTTTTGTATTACATACGTGCAAGTAATACATATTCGATCATGAACTAGAAGTTTAGTTTATGGATCATAATTATTTAATTAGTTGGCATGACTGGTATGACCACACCGAGTCGATGATGATGTAAACATAATGAAGAACTTAAAGATTCTTCAATCTGATACATGCATGTAATGTTTGCCCTAAAGCGAAGTTAAATATTTGCAATATAAAGTAGGGTGAGTATCACTATATATTTTGGAATTGATTAAAGGATACACATATCCTAACATGATACCATTTAGTATTAAAATCGATGCATCGTCTAAATGGTTATCAAGTGCACAACCTGAAGTTTGTGTGATATATGGCGTAGCTAATAAAATATCAAGCCATTATTCCAAAATAGCATATTTGGTGAATTCAATTCCTAAATATTGAAATACTAGTAGCTTAGTTCATACACATATTGCTTTCATTGAGATGATCACTAAAACGTCTATTATTGATTGCAACATCGATGATCATGAAAGCAAAAGTTCATGTTTACATTTGATTTTACATGCTATAACATTTATTCACATCAAGCCAATACGTGGTAATAGTTTCTCCCCATTATAGTTGGTTTTTGGTCAGGAACCAAATATTGCCCATCTAAGATTTTTGTTGTGCCACATATATTGAAATTGATCCACCATGACGCACAAAGATGGGACCTCAAAAGATAGTTGGGAATATACGATGATGAATAGAGCCTTTAATGAGGTATTTATGGCTCAATTAATTGTTATCCATCTCAATGGATTAACATTCCCAACATCAGGGGAGATAAAAGGCAGTTGGTAACGAAAGGAGTTGGTATGAGTTATAATTGATCCTCAAAAAAAATGAAGTTCGAACATAAGTTCAAAGCATAACTCATTTACAACGATTAATAAATCATTTACCAGATAGATTAACTGACCTAAATATGTGGACTAGCTAATTAAGTCACATATACCAACTGCTAATGCTCCAAATAATCTTATAAGTCTATTGCATGCCTGAAGCGTGATAGACTGGTTGATTCCATGAATAAAAAAAAAATCCTCGAGAAATTGGAGCAGGTAATAAAGATGGTCAAGTCGAGGTTATAGTAAAAAGGTCTCCGGAAGAGACATTAGGCATGATGGTTCCAGAAGAACCTCAGGTACCTGAAAATAAAGAGATCTCGTTATATAGTATCATGTCTACGAAATGTATGGAATCAAAATAAAATCGATGTCGTTATAAATTTTATGTAATGTAGCGCTTGAAATGAGGATCAAGATGTAAGATCTGCCTATGAATGAATACATAGAAATGATTGGCCAAAATGGAAAGATGAAAATACGGCAGAGTTGAATTCTCTATTGAAAAGGAAAGTTTTGGACCAGTAGTCCATACAACAAAAGTTGTAAAACATATAGATATGAAAAGGTCTTTTGTGCGAATCAACATTTGAAAAGAAATATGGTAAAATTGGTGGCACAAGAATTTCGCAAAGACCCATAGTTGATTATGAGGAGACGCATTCTCCGGTGGTGGATACAATGATTTTTCATTATGTTATTAGTTTGGTAATGCAAAGAGAGAATTGAAATGCGTCTAATAAATATCATGATTCACTTGACACTAAAAGTTTACATGAAAATACATGATGAAGGATTTAATGTGTCAAAATCTTGTAACGTAAGTTCTCGAGAACGTTATGATCAGAATAAATAAATTCAATTCTGAATATGTTATGTTTGTTATATAATTGAATATAGGTGGAACTCCTCATGAGTATCCTAAAGCAACTGAGTGCTTAAAAGGTAATATGAAACATCATAGGATGTAATTATTGTGCACCAATACACTACAGGTAATAAACTAAACCTGGTGATTATGATACTTAGTGTATAACAATAGTACAATATAGATTGGACAAATGGATGAAATTGATTTTTCTAATTGATTTACTATATGATAAATTTCATGTACCAAAGCTCTTAAAGAGTAAATGCACTGGCATTAATTGGTCAAGATGGAAAATGTCCTTGATGGATTGATGATGCCTAATGCATCGATATCAAGTATTTTGTAAAGTTAACAAAATAAATATGGACTAAAATAGTTGAGTTGAGTGTTGTACAACTCATGAAGTATTCCTACAAAGAGGAATATAGGCTTATAATATTATCTATCTTTTGACATAAGTTCTCTCTTAAAAGTTCACTATAATCGCAGTTTACAGTGATAATGCCTAGGCATCATCGAGAGACTCTGTAGAACTTTTAAAGAGTGAATTTTTTTGAAAGTCCTTGACATAGTGCACTTGTTGCTTGACCTACAATTCGAGTATATGTGTAATGATATGTTTACCAATCCATCAAAGTATATCTTGAAAAGATGGTGGGACATTTTACAGTGAACATAGCTCACACTTAAAGTGCATTAAAGGTTGTCCAATTACTTGATATGGAAAATTATTCATTTAATCTACTACCAAAGTAGAGATTTTCATTCTAGAAGTACCATAGTTAAATGCACATGGGCATTAGTGTCTTACTAGGTATTCATGATTATTATATCTTCCGTATGAAGTTATTATCATAATATATAGCCTATGTCAAGCGGGAAGACACCAGAATGAGTTAAAACAAATATTTCAGGTATGAGCGATATTTGATTATATTTCACTAACCCATGAAAACAAGTTTGGTTAGTCTTGTAGATGCAGGGAATATAACATATCACATTTGTTGATCTTGTGACATTTATTCACGAGAAGAG